>JAULKK010328037.1:0-11046 GCA_032355705.1 Rubia peregrina | reverse complement strand
TGTGTGCACGTAGGTTGTCGTTGTTAAAGTTACGATCGACCATGCACTAGTAAGCTGACTGGTAGCGGGTTAAGATAGCTAAAGTAGCAAAATAGGGTTAGATTTGCAACCCTAGAGCCATGGGTAAGGTGCTTCACCCCCTTTGCCTTTTTAGGTCTAGGGAAAAACATTTGTGGTGTAGTGCCTAGAACGTAATCATACGGGGCGACTCAGATTTGCATGGCAGGAAAAGTCATCGTTGTGCTCCCCTAATTACGGAGGCAGTGTTGATGGAAGATTACATGCGTACCCTACGTGATAGGTATGGGGAAGTGTTGACCAACGACCACACCACTTGTCACAAACACTAGAATAGGTTCACAGTTCTTGTATGTGATGAATTCGAGGATCGAAATGACATTAATCATGTTACACAAATATTTCCCAAGTGCTAGTTTATATAGTTTATTCTCGTGATCAAATTGCATGTTAGTAGTTTTAGCTTAGGAACCCCCCAATTCAACTTTGATTATTCCTAACACGTGGTCGGATTGAGGACCCGATCACTGTTTTGTGTAGTTAATTATTAGATTCCTAACATCTCTGTGGACAACTCTGGTACTTGTCATTATCTACCAATCTTGGTAGTATAGTAGTAGGACGTGAGTAACAATAAAAATCTCTATCTTTGACCCTTAATAGTCATCCTCTCGGTTTTCTATTGGTGGATCTCCCTTGGTTCGTTGATTGATTAACAACGCTGGAAGGGGGTGGGTCAGTGGGACACATCAAGGATCCCAAACAATCACAAAGAAGATAATACGATCGGGGTATTATTGGCCAACAATATTTAACGATGCGCATAACTTCATGCTAAAGTGCAAAAACTACCAAATTAATACATCGGTATCGCATAAACCACAATATACTCTAATAGAGATATATAGAGCTTGACCATTAGACAAATGGGGAATCGATTTGGCTAGACCTTTCCCTAGAGGATTTGGTAATGTGAAGCTTCTAATCGTAGCGATTGACTATTTCATGAAATGGGTAATCTAAGACTTTGGAAAAGGTCACGACAGAAGCAGCAAGGAGGTTTGTTTGGCAAAGCATAATTTGTCGGTTTGGTGTACCTTAATCTATCATGACAGATAATGGTACACAATTCATAAGTGGAACCTTCACCGAGTGGTGCTCGAAATCAGGGATCAATCAAAAGTTTATGTCTGTAGCTTATCCCCAAGATAATGTTAGAGGAATTCAAAAATGATTGGAAGGAAAGCAAACAGGAAGAGAACCCACTGGAGAAATATTGCACAACCTAATTTACGATCATAAAGCAGTAATACCGGTCAAAATTGAAAACTCAAGCCTTAGAGTGGAAGAATAAAATGAATGCGATAATCCCAAAATGATGAGATTGAATCTAGATGAACTTGAGGAGAAAAGGCAACATGAAACGATCACAGAGGCAAAGTACAAAGAGAATGTGGCCTAAGCATATAATGAAAAGGTTAGGAAGATACAGTTTTGAGTTGGGGATCTTGTGCTATGAAAGAATCAGGCAAGCCTGGCAGAGGAAAAAGGAAAACTATGCCCAAAATGGGAAGACCCGTACAAAGTAACAAAAAGCACACCTATCTAACTGCTACGAGCTAGAAAGGTTGGATTGTAGCAGCATCCCAAACACTTGGCATGTAATCAACCTAATTAGGAAGTTCTATGTTGAGTTATCCTTAGTAGGTATTAGGAAAAGCTCAGTTGTACAGGAACCTTGAAATGATCATTGGCAGCCTTTTGATTGTTAGCATATCGTTTCTTTTCAAGCGCGATAGCATCGCGCCCGTACATATTTAATATCCGAAAATGTCTTTCAAGGAAAATTACCGATAGTACAATTTAGTTAAATTTTATGCAAAACCCATTAACCTTGAGAAAAAAGTAAACCATCGCCCATTCAAACAACCCCTCTATATTCAGCCGTATAGCACATCACAAAGAAAAGCCAATTTCATATCTTGAAACTGTGAACAAGTAAGTTTGTACAATCTCAATATGATAAGTGATAGATCTTGTCAAAGTACAAATACTAAATCAGAAGCAATAGATCTTACGGCTTTGCACAACATAGGTTTACAACCTCAATCTCACAAGTTGTAGATCTTGCAAAAAAACCGCAAAGGCACATGTGCCTACAGAAATATCAACAAAAGCAAGGGATAAAACTTGCGGATTTGCATGAATCAGGTTGTCATAACCTAGAACTCGCAAGAAATAGATCTTGCATAAATTAAGAATGGGAGCCTTAAACACAATAAACGCCGCGAACCAAGTCAAGCAGTAGATCTTGCAACTTCGCACCAACTAGATGTTAATACCTCAAAGTAGAACGTGGTACCATAATTTGATATTGTTAACCACCAGTCCCATTCAGCAACTCTAGAGGAAAGCATAAGAAAATAGTGACAGCAATATCTAATAACTATAACATGTTATACTAGTCATAAGAAAACACATTGAAAATAAGAAACCGAGGTAACACAAAATAGAAGGACAAAGATGGTACTTGAACTATTTGGAGAAGGAAAGTATTACATCAAAGAAAAACAAATTATCCACACCTTACATAAGGCGGGATTGCTCAACCTTATGTTCTTCCTCAGATAAAATATGCTCATAGCACCATTTCATATGCAAGTAAGCAGGATATCGGGTTCAACCACTTAACTGTATAGGATCAAGATAATTCGCATAGTACGCTTTAAAGTTAGATATGAGACCAAACTCATCACGATCATGTTGAATACTCATGACGTCCATGGTGTCTTGTTAACTTTTATTCAAGTTCTCCAGATTACATATATGCTCTTGTAGTTGACTAATATGTGACCTAACGTATTCAGATAGGTTAATCATCTGACCGTTAATATTCATCGTTAGATCCCTATGATTAGCAGGTGCACGAGGCTTTCCAGAAAGGTCCTTGATTTTTTCTTTGTAATCAAGAAACCCTTGTTCAAGCTGATGCACGCACGAGTCAAGACGATCACACATAGCAAAAAGGTGATCATTCTCACTATTCAGCTGAGTATTCACGGCGAACTGTTCAACAAACTTACTCTGCCACCCTGAGAAACAAGTGGAAAGGTGATCACATTCATCTTTCTTCTTCTTTAGTTGATCCAATAACTGGTCAATTCGAGAGCACTAATAATATATGATTAAGGTCTTACGATGAGCCTCGTGTGCTTTGTTCGGGACAAATTTCTTTACTTTATTTTTTTGACCAATCATTTTAATCAAGTCACGCTGCTACCGTTCGATAAGATTATTCTATTGGGCGATCAATCCTTTCAAATCACAAATGTATTCTTGTGACTCACTTATGGTTTTCTTCCATCAAAGCTCCAGATCGTTGACGCTAAGTAGCATATATCTGAGATGAACACCCAACAACATCGCCCACTTCTAAACGCGACTGGTAAGGTTAAGCGAGCACACGACACACCAATAGATTCAAGATCAACTAAGTTACAAACAATATCTTTATCGAAGGATTCAATATTGTAACCGTTTGGTACAAATTTACTACAAGGACAACTCGTAAGAGAGAATGGAGATGACGAGGAAGTAAGAGATGCCACCCAAGACACAATGGAATAGATTTCAAAGTATAACTCCCAACATTTGAAAAATGATCAACAAAAAGCAGCTAAACCTTTGACAGGAAAGTGGCATCATCAACCAAGATAATAGGGCATCACGAATTGGAAGACATAAATTGAGGATGTTGCTCAGAACTAACATTAGAACCCAATGCATCAAGAGGATTTAAAAACTTACTGTCGATCAAAATATCAAATCCCTGCATACCAATAAATATGAGGGAAAATACAAAATTAGAGTTGGCATACCAAATTCACATTGTAGGCAGCACACATAATTCAGATATATGTAAAAGTACATTTATATGTTACAGATATAAATTCAAATGGTCTTAAATTAAGCCATAACGCTAAAATTAAATAACATTGACAAAAGAAGTAGACACATTCTGGGTATCGAGAGCAGAATATTCCATGTTCGCATTCTAAGCAGAAAGGACATAACCGTCCACATTTGCACTAACCTTTGGATTAAGAGTTGGCTTAGGATCAATAGAAGCGAACGGGAGGCTGTCAAGATAATCAACTCTGCAATCTTGGAGCTCATAAATAGAAGGCAAGGAAGGAAGACTAGCAAGATGCGATAACAAGTCATAAGGATGTCAACCATCTGAAATTTTATTGATAAATTCAGCGTTAAGCATAGCCTTTTGCTGCTCCAATATCTCTTCACACTTAACCAGTGAGGACAATTTCTCCACCTTCAAGGCAGGGTTTGTCTTTCGTAGCTCAATCAAAGCCTCACACCAACAAACATTGCAATCAGAATTAGAAATTTTCTCAAAAAGGTTTAAGAAGGACTTCGTCTTAAACAGCCGATCAACGAGAAACCAAGGAAAACTGGGTGAATCAGGATCTTTAGTCCGCATCTCCTCCTACTCAGTGCAAAGCTTACTAGCCTTTTCCTCAGCGACTTTCTCACCAAGCCTTAATCTGTGTCTCACTAGCCTTATACTGCTCCAACATGAACCGTCCAGCTTGGAGAATTTGGTAACCCGCTCACTAACGAGCTTGAGATTCTCATCGATCTTATGAGATCCATCAGAGAAAAGACACAAACAAACATAAAAAAATCAGTTATCATAGTAAAATTATGCTAATATAAGACAAATTATTTTAAAACTATAGTGAACATACTGCAACCATCGACTCATGCAAATTGAGTTTGGAAAGAGTGGCTAGAATATTCCCTTCTGCCAACAAATTATCGCTTCGCAACGGAGGCTTAGAACGGGAATGACTAGTGCGGCCCTTTTTCTCAAAAGGCTCCAAGGAAGTCGATGAAACACCACTCTGATTCTTTCTATTTTTCTTCTGGAGCGAGAATGACAACATTAACTACAAGAACCTCTTTCCCTTCCAGTACCTTGCCTTCAATATGCGCTAATTGATAGTTCGCCAGAGCACGGTCTTCCTAAGAGACACCATCAACACCAGTGTCATGCGGTAGGATGGACATGTTTTCTATCTCCTCATCAGGAATAAATGACCTGTCAATCTTTCGCCCAACTAGATCCATATCTACCATTCAACATACAACTTAACTCAAGCGAACACAAAAATACAACCTAGCAATACGAAAACAACAAGAGATAACTAAAGAAATATACAACATCAAAATAAAAATAATGCATGTGAAATAGAGAAACCATAAAATAACAACAAACACCTTCGCTCTCAAATTCAGCAGGGCACAGATCTATCGAGTATTCACCGAGTTTTAAAACAACCTCAGACTTAGAAGTAAGACAAACTTCTGGCTTGGGAAGCTTAGACTTAGGAACATTATAATTCTAAGCCGGAAGAACCTGTTCGCAGTCATGATCCAGTTTTATATAAAAAAATATTTGTGCGCCACACACCGCAGTTCCCATGAAACCCACTGACGAACTCAACATTGGGAATGATGGGATAAAAAATAAATTCATCAGATGATTTTTTCACATTACGAAGCTGGTACAAGCTACGAAACAAGTTAATCAAAAAAGAAACATTGGCTTGGGTACGAACATAGTGGAAACCCATAATAATCGCGACACCCTTAGGATGAAACTGAGACACCACGATTTGATAAGATAGAAGCAAATATATGGCAAAATGCAAGATCTATATCGCAAAAGTGCACACAAGTAAGTCCAAAAAATTCCAAAATAACCATATAAAATGGACACATTAAATCTCCCCACACTTGAACCTTACTCTTCATCGAGTAAGAAAAGATTAAGAACACAAAGAGATTCACATATCCACATCCTAACACTAATATTCCCCAATCAATACCTCACAAGAACTCTCATTAGCCTAAATCCCAAAATCAAAGATCAAATGAGATTTTTTTCACACACAACCCCAATTCCTAAATCTACTCGAACCTACCAACTATCAATTCACTAATACCCATAAAAACATTTCCAAGTCCCGAATTGATAATCCCAAAGTCCAATGGCATAAAATGAAGTCAAAACCATATCAAAGGTTCAAGCACATACTTCACTTCATACCAATATATCAACCAAAAAAAAGTACACAAAGAATCAAGAATTGATAATCTCACTTCGTTTTCCCGCTAACTTACTGAATCCCAAGAAGTCCTATGACGTTAGACTACCTGATTCATCCATATATCAACCAATCGGGGCCCCAATGTCAAGATTACAAGCATGCAAGTCATTCAATCCCCCCCACACTTACACCATTAAATTTCCCTCAATGTAAACAAAAAGGCAAAAACAATATAAATCAAAGTGGGAAGTGAGAATAGCTGACAATCAAGAGTGGGATGGAGAACCGCCATCACCGAGGTAGCGCTGCCAATACTGTGCAAGCCACTCGTAATTCCTCCCGTGCTTCTCCCAATGCCTCTCCGGCTTGGGCTCTGGGACTAGACTGCCGCCCATCTGCATCTGCATATGATAGACCTGGGCGGAAAATCGATCAATCTCCACATCCATGTCCATCAAACCATGGGATATGAAAAGTTTGTGCTTGATCTACCCGCAGAGAAGGAGGGTGAGGGAACTGATGATGTACATCTTCATACATCGGCTCAGGCTATAGGTGAGACAAAGAATATGGTTCATCCTGCGGTGGAGGCTAAGTGAAAGGAAGGGCTTCCTCCTCGGTCAGAACTAGCATCAGATCCAGACCCTGAAGCTTCCGCTCAAAAACTACCCGGCATATCGTATACGACTCTAACGCTAAGTCGACAACGAATGTGTCGACCTCTTGCTTGGCCTGCTAGGCCTAATGAAGCTTTATAAAGGTGATACCACTCTTCCCATATAACCAGTGGTATATGCACTGGACAACTGTGGGCTTGATGAGGTGGCAGTTCGCCATTCTCGACAAAGTGATGAGGTATGACCCACTCTTGCCCAGACGCTGAAGACCTGGAGGCGTGATGATCTACAATAGTCTGCGAGGAGGGTGCTCATGACTTCCATCTATATCTCACCCTTCACCTTCCCTACCATGCCAATAACTCTATCAAACCACAACTTGGGCCACTTCCCGTAGCCTGTGCTCTTGCTCGCCAGGTGCCATAAATAGCGAATGTCATTGTTGGGCACATTTGTTGACTCTGCTTGACAGAACAGTGTACTCGTCAAGAACCGATGCACAAAGTGGAGAGCGTGATGGATGATAGTGTTATTCTTGTCTCTCACATCTCGCTGTCTCCTCATGATGGTATGCTAAAAGTTGACATCATCCTGGAAAGTGGGGGTTGGTGCCTCTGGTTCAAATGCAGGCTTGATGTCTACCGTGTTCCAACCAAATGCTACCTCAATGTATGAGAGAGTCATCTCATAAGAATGAATATTGAGGTAAAATCATGTGAATGGCTCGCAGGGCTCCTGGTTCCTCGAGCCATAGAGTCTAACCGTAGAAAGGAATTCCAGGGTGTACCACCGGTAAGTGGGTGCACTCCGGCTCATGAATCCACTCAAGCCTCCTTTGGTGAGGAGACAAATAGCTGGCTCTATGAGTCCGAGAGCCTCCAAGGCTCCCACATCGATAAAATTGGTTTCTTGGATCCTTTGCATTGCCACGAAAATGTGCAATCACCACTATGAAATTATCACGAAAATGTGCAACATATAGTGAGAAAAATCCAAGCATTATTATAGAATTTAGAAATCACAGTTACAATAATGTAGTCGACACACTACAATCAACGAAAAGTAACTATACTGATGCAAGAATGTTCATATGTCCACACATGAAAATTTCAATCATAGTCCATAGCTAGATAAATTACGAGCATACTTATGTTCTATCTCACCAAGCTTGGCCAAGTATTGCAAATCACCAACAAATTAAGATCATCATATAGCCAAAAATTACTTATGCAATTTCCTGGAAGTATAACCATAGCCATTAACACCATGTCTAGCCAATCTAAACAATTCCAACAATCTTATTGTTCTTGGCCGAACTAAACTAGCAAAAGAATCAATTATCAAGCATACATCAAAACCAAGCTATAATCACATTCCTAACAATCCAATTCCATACAATGAACACAAACATATTACCCAAATTCACAAATTATACAAATTCAAAAAAAACTATCATCTACACAAATATCACAATTCTAGAATGTGGACTTGAGAATTGTACCAAATGTGAGTAGAGGAGAGTGACAATCAAAATCCCACTACAATCCAAGCTTCTAACAATAAGCTTTTGAAAAATCCCCAAATGTTAGTGTTTTTTGGATTCTTGGATTTGCTGGGAAATTTGGATGTATTTGAGGTGAGGAGAGGATGTGGGGATGGAAATAGGACGAATTTTGGCGAGATTGGGTGATTTATGGATGGATTGGTGGCTAAATGGTGGAAAGGTGCCGGTTTAGGGATGAGAACGACGAAGAGGAGAAAGGAAGTTGGAAGAAAATGATGGGTTCTACCAGTTTTAAAATAGACTCTGAGTACGCGTCACAACTCAAAATGCTTTGGTCGTGACTCGCGACATAGAAGTCAAACAATCCCAAAAGTCAAACTTAAGTCGTGACTCACGACTAATTGGACCTGAGACTTCACATTTTTTTAAAAAACCTTCTGATTCTAGCAGCGATCGCGACAGAATCGTTGCGACTCACGAAAATTTGGAATTGGAAGTTTACATTTTCAGAAAAACTTCTGATTTTGGTTATGAATTGCGACCGGTCCATCGTGACTCACTACAAATTGGACATGCAAATTGGTATTTTTTTAAAATCTTCCTGATTTTGGTTGGGATTGCGACAGAATGGTTGCAACTCGCGATGTAATGTTGCGATTCGCGATAAAATATTTGCGACTCACGACAAATTGGAACTGAGAGTTCACAATTTGGCAGAAACTTTCTGATTTTGGTCTCGACTCATGAAAAACATGGACTGGGAGTTGCGAAATTCCCCTACTCGTAGTGACTCACGGCAGATAGGGCTTCTCAATACTTAGAAAAAGTTTGATTTACCTACTTTCCAAGCTTTTTTCCTTTCTCAAGGCCTTCCCTCCTTCCTTCATCCATCTGGTGCAATGCAGTTCTCTTAGCTATAAAATCATGGGAAAGCACAACCATGAAAAGAACGAGACAAAATAACGAAAAACAATGACAAAAACCAAATTGAAACAACGTCGACGGAAAGTCACCAATGATGATCCTGATGATCAAATCCAAGTTTTTTAGCATCATCGACACAACTTACTTCCTTCATTGGCTTTATTAACTCATTGTTTCAAGAAGGTCAACATCATTTCCTTTTTTTAAACAAAAAACTCTCGTGGTAAGGCTTCAAACATTGTATGTTGACCTTGAAGGTCTTGGACGTAGCTCGATACATAATTTCCACCACACTATGTGGGAATACCATCAACACTTCAAAAGGACCACTCCACCGCGACCTTAGTTTCCTAGGAAATAGGCGAATGCGGGATTGAAATAAGATGACCTTTTGACCTATTTCAAAATCCTTCCTATTGATCATCTTGTCGTTCCATACTTTTGTATTTTCCCTATAGATCTTGGCATTCTCATAGGATGCTCTTTGTATCTCCTCCAATTCTTGTAATTGCAACTTCCTAAGAAAATCGGCCTCATCTACATCAAGGTTAAAGCTCTTGACCGCCCAATAAGCCTTGTGCTCTATTTCCACCGGTAAATGTCATGGATTTCCAAAGACTAACTGACATGGAAACATACCAATTTTCATCTTGTAAGCCATCCTATATGCACACAAGGCATCATTCAACCGATAACTCTAATCTTTCCGGTTAGGTTTAATTATATTTCCGATGACTTGATTTCCTTACTGGAAACTTCGGCTTGGCCATTGGTTTGAGGGTGATAAGTGGTGGAGGTATTGTGAGTGACGTCATACTTCTTCAAACGTGCCTCTATGGTTAGATTACAAAATGGGAACCATGGTCACTCATCAAGCCTCGATGAGTCCCAAACCTAGAGAAGATGTTATCCCTTAAGAAATCTGCAACCACTTTAGAATCATCAGTCTTAGTGGTTTTTGCTTCAACTAACTTTGACACATAATCAACCTCAAGAAGAATGTATGTAAAACCACATGAGTTAAGAAGATGTCCCATAAAATCAATGCCCCAAACATCAAATATTTCAAAATAAAACATAGATTTTTTAGGCATCTCATTTCTAGAAGAAATGTTTCCTACTCTTTGACATTTCTCACAAGATTTTCAAAAGCTGTATGCATGTTTATTCAATGTAGGACAATAAAAACAACTCTTTGGGACTTTTCTAGTGGTCATTTTTGCTCCAAAATGACCTCCACATGCATAACATTGACCAAAGGCAAGAATTGAATGCACTTCATATCAGGGATATCTCCTAACAACTTGATCTACACAATGTTTCCATAAAAAGGGATCATCCCACACATAATACTTGCATCACTCTTTAGCTTATATTTTTTAGATTTAGAAAAATGGGGAGGAAATTCACTGGAGATAAGGAAATCGACGATTTTAGCATACAACGCTTGGAAGTTTCCGATTGTGAGCAATTGTTCATCGGGGAACTTTTTCCGCATTTGCTCCGTCATTGGCACTTTTACCTCAACTTTTTGGCATGGAAAGAATCGACTCAAATGATATGCAATGAGGTTCTTCGCTTCCTTCTTGTCTATTACCTTCAAATCAAACTCGTTCAAAAGTAAAATCCATCTAATCAATCTTGGCTTGGCCTCTTTCTTCGTCATCAAGTGACGAAGCACTGCATGGTTAGTGTACACAATAGTTTTGGTACCAAGCAAATAAGATCAAAAATTTTCCAAGGAAAATACCACCCTAGAAATTCTTTTTCGGTGGTAGAGTAGTTCCTTTGGGCCTCATTGAGAGTCATGGATGCATAATAGATGGCGTGAGGCACTCTCCCCACTCTTTGA
>JAULKK010328026.1:0-11046 GCA_032355705.1 Rubia peregrina | reverse complement strand
AATTAAAAATTACAATCAAATGCTTCCTTATTTTTCTCCACTTGAATTTTACACTTGTTGAAATCTCATTGGACCCTCACCTCCCCACATACAAAATCCCACATAAAATTTTCCGGTGCTCCAGCGCTACCTTAATTCCAGCATACAAGAAGAAGGTAGATTTAAATATGTCCTTAAGGCACCCTTTAAAGTTTTCAAAATATATCATTCACCACTTTATATGTGTTACCTTTTAATTTAGAATCAAGGATGAAAATTCGATGAAATTTGAACTTGAAAATGAAAGCTTGCCGCAAAGAGTTGCAGATGAATATTGTAAAATGTAAAAGGAAGATGGAAAAGACGAAGGAGTGGTCATTAATACAAGGGTTACGTACAAATATAACCATATATACTTTCAGTAAGTGCGCATATAATTCTGAGATAAATTTTATTGCAAAAATAACCCTAACTACTTTACATAAGTGTAAATAACCCTAGAGACTATATTCCGGTATTGACTAGTTATTTCTTGCCATTGACCGGTCGAAAAAGATCAAAATGCCCATCAGGCTAAATACAAAAATTTGAAAGACCAAGATGACCTTCTGCCATCTTCTCCGCCGCTAGATTTCTGCCACCACCTCCCGCCATTGTTATGTCGTCAGATGGCCGAACTTACTTCTCCCAAAGCCACCCCTCTTCCTCCTCCACAACCACCTTCACCTCTCACCACTCTCTGCCCATGTCCGACGAAGAGGACCCTACTCCGTCACCGCTCATCCCCCTTCGGCGCCCCCTCAAGCCCCCGCACTCCGATGTTCCTTACCAGAGAAGACTGGGAAGGCATCTGCAACACCGTCAACACCCACTCTCGAAAACACACTGACGTCAGCAGCATTGGGAGGAAATTTGTGACTCCATCAACGCCCTCCACGACCACTCCTAGAAGCTTCCTCCTCCGCATCACCCCCTCATCTCCTTGCCAGAACCCTAACCTCCTGATCCAGCTTCCTAAGCGGGTCAAAAACCCGGCTGCGCAACCCGTAACCAATAACCCTAACTGCACCATTGGCCCGTTTCCTCCATCTCGGGTCAATAGACCTAGCTGTGCGACCCAATTTGCAATAAGTCCTAGGCCACAGGGAAAATTCTGCTCAGATCCGTTGTCGTGCCTCCAAAATCATGGCCAAAAACATCATGAGAAGATCCGTTGCAGCCCAGATCGGTCAAGAACATCATGAGAGGATCGACGGGGTTCGGCCAAGAACATCATGAGAGGTACATATAGCTCGGTCTTTTATGCATTCAACCAAGAACATCATGAGAGTTTTAGTCTATGGAGGAAGTAGTACATATAGCCCGCCCGCTGCCCAGATCCGCTCGCCGGAGAAGTAGTACTAATTTTACACCATTGAAAATGAGAAACGTAGAAAGGAAAAAAGAAAGGGGAGAAAGGAGAAAAGAAAATAGGGTTTGGGGACATTATATGTATTTCATAGTAATTATATTTTAGGGGATAAAAATATCTTTTTTTATTGAATTTCGACCTAAATCTGCTATGCAGAGTTATATTTGCACTTACAACAACAATTTAGGGTAATATTTTAACTTTCAATTAACAAAATGTTATATGTGCACTTATATGAATTAGGTAGGGTTATATATACATTCTCTCTTGATACAAATGAGCGGTAATATTATTAACCATGCGGCCCCTTCAGAATTATAAATTAAAAAACCAGATTCAATTCTCTAAGATGAGATTTATTTCTTTCTGTCACCATTTTTGCTTTATAAAGAAAATGAAAAAACAAATGCATCCAGCCCAACCACGCCCAAGCCATGGGTTAAAAGAAACCTTGGGTTTAGAAGCCCAACCACGTGTCACATTTCCATTGGTTGCAAATATATAATATTAAATTCAATCTAATCATTTTATCTCATAATTTATATATTTGAATTTATATTATATTATATTATTTATTGTAATAAAATTAATTGTAATAAATTACATTTTTCATTCTTTATAAATTGTTATAGTTCAATGCACAATTCAATATTTCTTTTCTCCCCATTTAATTAGTGAATATTTATTTGTAATATATGCCCACAATTTAGTTTATTATATTTTTAATTAGTGAATATTTATTTATAGAATTCAAAAATATGATTATGATTATTATTTTATTATTATTTTAAAATATACTATTTATATTTTAAATTAAAATAATATATAATGAGTTGAACTTTTTGGTTGGGTTAAGTCATTGATAAACATATAAAAAAATTAAATGATTGGATTAGGGGTTGTGTAAGTGGATTGTGGATGAGAGAGATATAATATTTAATTGGAATTTTGGGTTGGATTGGGTCATGGATAAATATAGTCTAAGACCATGTACCATGGTAAAACCGCTCTGAGACCGCTATTGTGGCTTCAGTTCCTTAAATAATCAATCTCTCTCTTCCACCTCACAAACCGAAACCGCAAAGAATCCACTCCATTTTTCTCTCCACAACGGTTGAAACCACTTTAAAACCACTTCATAGACCACACTTGATTCTCTCTATCCTACTAATTAATTTTACCTTCAATATTTAATTTAAATAAATTTTTCCATCCAAAATAAATTAAAATGTGAAATTTAATAATACACTTGTGATTTTATAATTTAATTTAAATTTTAATATTTAAAATTAATTTAAACATTTAAAAATTATTTTATGAACCAGAATTAAATAGAACCATGTTTTTAGAAGAACATAACTTCAATTTTTAAAAAGAACCAAATTTTAAATTAGATTTTGAAAAATAAGAATTAGAATTTTTTGGATTTTTTCATTTTTAAAAATTTTAAATAGCACAAAAGATAAATAAAAAATTTGAAATGCAATTTCCACGTGGGTGGGCTTCATGTTGCCACGTGGGTCAATCATAGCGTGCCACATGACAACTCAAGTGAAAAAGAAAAGGCCTCTGCTACTTCCTTTTTAGTTCAGTTAATCAGCTACTTTCATTTCATACCATCTACAACCATCTCATATCATCTCCAACCATCTCATATCATCCCCAATAATCTTCAAGCTACTTTCAACTCCTTAAAAAATCAATCCCAATTGTTATGAAATTGATTTTAAATATTAATATATCAAATAATAAATATAAATATTTTAGTAAATATTTATCTTAAATACTTATTTTAAATAATAATATTTTAGTAGTTATATTTATTTAAATATTAATGTTTTTTTATTAATTTCATATATTATTAAAAATATTAATTTTTTAGTAAATGTTTATTTTAAATATTTATATCAAATATTTGTTTTAAATATTAATATTTTAGTAAAAAAAATTATTTTTAATATTAATATTTTAGTAAATATATATTTTATATTTATTTTGAATATTAATAATTTAGTAAAAAAATATTTTAAATCTTAATATTTTAGTAAATTTTTATCTTATATTTATTTTTAATATTTATTTAATGAAAATATGTCAAATAATAAATATTAATATTTTAGAAAAATTTATTTTAAATATTTCATTTAAATATTAAAATTTAATAAAATCATTTGATTTTAGTTCATATTCGTTCAGTTCAGTATATTGTATTTATTTAAATTCAATTTCGTTTGGTTCAGTATATTTTATTTATTTATTTATTTAAATTCAGTTTAGCATATTATATTTATTTAAATTCAATTTATTAAATTTTATTAAATTCAATTTATTAAATTTTATTAAATTTATTTAAATTCAATTTAGTTTCATTTATTATATTTATTTAAATTAAGTTCAGTTTATAATATTTATTTTAATTCAATTCAGTTTATTATATTCATTTAAATTTATTTCAGTTATTATATTTATTTAATACAATTCAATTTATTACATTTATTTAAATTCAGTTCAGTTCAGTTCCAACCACCTCCAATTATCTCCAACCATCTCCAACAATCTACAATCTTATACCATCTCCATTTCATCTCAACTAAATAGACGTATACACTCATATTTCCTGTAAATTTCATTTTGGGGGAGTTGAAACTTCCTCCAGGCACCAGCGTCCACCTAGCTCTGCCCCTGAGTCCAGTGTCCCTTTGGTGTTTTTTATTTCCTTTTTAAAACCCGCTCATGACTTGATTAATAGGATTTCCATCCATTTTAATGAAAATTAGTGATAGTTACTCAAAAAATTATTTTATAAGAGAGGTGATCAATGAAATTATACACCGACATACTCTAAATTATCCTAAACTAGTAAAATTACTAATGTCTACCGCGATTCGACTATAACCAAATGAATTTGATATGAGTCATTTGATTTGATCCAATTTACTTGACCCAATCTATTTTAGATTGAGGAGGAAAAAAGAAAGAAAATACTATTGAATGGATTTTTTTCCCAACCTATTTGATTCTATAGTCATAGATATATAGGCAGTATTCTAAGATTAAATAGATTTAATTTATGGGAGAAATACACGAAATAACGATACACATATTAAATATATACTCTCTCTTTTTTTCCGATTCATCCAAATTTTAAACATTTTCTACATTCATAGGTATATCAAATCGATATTTACTATATAAATTTTTTATATAACATCTTGATTCGTGGAGTTCAATAAATCCAACCTTCCTGGAGATCGCTTTAGTCAAATATGAGGCCAAATCAATTTAGTCCAATTTCATTTGATTTGATATGAATTGCTTGACCTAACTCGTTTCAGATTGAGGAGAGAAAACGAAAAATATACTTTCGATAGGTCAATCTTTTCGTGTGTATATAATTTTTGGATGAATAAATTTGAGGCCTAATTATGTAAGCATTTTTTTCCTTTTTTCATCAGATTAAATTTGAGGGTCTCGTAATCTTGTAACCTTCAGTTCCTTCATATGTGAAAATATGGTCTTGGAATTTTTAAAAGTGTCAAAATGTTTCCAAGTTGGTTTGAACTTACAGTCAACTCATGTTAAAACCACCCAATATTAAAATGACCTACTAGCTCTCAAATTTAATATGTTAAAGAATTCATAAGAAAATGATCGCCATTTTTCTTTTGAATATACTCGGTGGAACACTCACCAATCACCATTTTCATACATTTGAGTTTAAAGTGTCCATCAATTTTTAGAACTGAATTGGAGAAAGAGAGCCCAACAAGTCATGGGATATAAACATTTGAAGCAGTAGAAGAGCAGGTCTAGATTCCACCGGCAGAACACAAATAATCACATTAATTATGAGGCATCAGAATCGTTGTCATTCACGCTATCTTTCTTCAAGGATTCAACGTCGTCGTTACAAGACTGGTTGTTGTCTCTGAAAGATCCATCTGGCAGGACCAAGTTCATAGTTGAAGGAATTGATGCTGAATTCAACCAAATTGGTTGGTCGTTGGGGTTTTCGAGATCAGTCTCGAGTCCTCTCACTACATGGGAAACAAGAAAAGTACCGTTTCTACAATACTGGTGTTGGTTGAAATCAATGGGTAATAATCTCAAATATTGATGATTAGGTGTGGTTCTGAAGAAAGAAGACGGAGAAAATGACTCCAAGTGCGTGGTGTTTGTTAAGGTCGTTTGAAGTATTCAGGGGAGACACAAAAACGAAGAGGATCGAGATGTCGGGAAGAAGGGTAGTGATGCAAGAAAGGGGAGGGGGTGTGGCTGTGTTGAAATTAATGATGATGGTGATAAGATGAGGCACTACAGGGGTGCTGCTGAGTTGAGTGGCACTGGTGGGCGACGCACTAGTGGAGTGCCTTTGATTAAAGACAGCGATCAAAGGTGACTCCTAAGGAACAACCTTTAATGAGGAGCCGAAAGAGGTTCCGAGTTCAGAACTCCCTATTAGGTCACCATTTTCATTTTAAAGGCGGTTCGAAATCAATTAAAGGCAGAACCGCTTTTAATGACAATTTATTAAAGGAGGTTCTACTTGTAGAATCACCTTTAATCAAGGACAAGAAGCACTTCCAAACTCGGAAGTGCTATCCCAAGTCATTTTTAAAACATTTTAAAGACAGTACTACAATTAGAATCGTCTTTAATGGACTGATTTTTTACCCAATATTCCCCTTATCTGTTGTTCCTTCATTTTCTCCTCCTGCCTCCCTCACTTGGGTACTCTTCCTCTTGCTGACGCTTCTCTTCGTTCCCTCCTTCCTCCGTTCCCACCGACGCCTCCTTTCGGCCTCCTCCCTCTGTTCTTGCCAACGCCGCATCAAAGCACACCTGGTTCGAGCTTCACGTTGCCGCTGTGTCTTCCGCCTCAGTCGCTGCATCTTCCACCATCGTGTCATCGCTAGGGCTTCCATCGACGCATCGAATCAAAGTTTCACCACCGCATCGGATCACGTCATTGGGTTTATTCGAAGCCGACACCGCTAGGTTAATTCGCCGATACCGCTGGGTTAATTCGACGCCACTTGAGGCGTTGCTTCAGACCTGTGCTTGCTTGGGCTTGGGCTCAGAACCGCCGGAACCAGAGAAGGTGGTTCTAAAGTGCCTTCTCTAGTTCGATATAACCGCCTTTAATCGCCCTTTTCTCCACTGGTGACGTGGTGTTGTGGCAGTGCTGGTGATGGCAAAAACAATAGGTTATGGTTGCGAACAAACAAGACTATTTTTCATTTGATTAGTTTTTTCCCGAAAAATAGTGAGATAGGTTAAGTTATAAAATTTTAACCCGATCAACCGTACACTAGTAGCACTTTCGAAGAACTTATACGATGACCAGATATTATATGAATACTTTAAAAAAGAGTAAAATCGGAAAAAATAATCAAACTATCAAAAGTATATATGTCATTTGCACTGTGTCTCTACTAAAAAATCAAGTTAACGTCGGTCAATTATTGGAGAGATTAAATTATTCATCAATACTGCTTAAGAATTGTACTGTACAAATATTTTATTTAAAAATCAGAGTTATACTAACATACTCCCTCTATCCCAGCTCAAATTGCAAGGAATCAAATATTCAGTCAAACTAAGAAAACTTTGACTACATATTTGAATAGATATATAAATAATAATATTGTTGTAAATGATATCATTGGATTCGTCATAACAAGTAGTTTATAAAAAGTAACTTTTTGTTTACCGATATAATACGTAGTTAAATATATTAATGGTCAAACGCTTGTGTTGGAGACCGTGAAAAAGATTCCTTGCAATTTGAGCTAGGACGGAGGGAGTACTATGTTTTGGTATGTTTTTGGACATTTTTGTGTAACTTTCTATTGTTAAAGCATTATTTTATCCGTGTTTCTACGATTTTTTCCGTAGCTGCATCTGATGCATGCGACGTCGGTAACTTAATGGTTACCACTCGGTCTATGCGAATTGTGTGCAACGTCGTACATTCTTATTTTTAGTAATTTGTTCTTTTGTATGAGTCTTCGCACCTATGTCGATTTAACCATCGGTAAAACCGAATGGTTATCCAATTCGCATACAGGTGTTTAAGATTTCTTTAAAATTATATATGAAAAATATTTTTTTGCGCCGATCTTATGTTCGATTTGGTCAACTGTGTAGCGACATCGCCGGTACATGTCGACCATGCAACTGATTTGGACCGACTTGTACTTGCGACACATGGCTGATGTTTCACTATTAAATTCCAAGGATAGTATGCCCTAAACATTTTCATTTTTTATTCAGGAATAATGGCTGGCGAAGGATCCTCCAGTCGCCCCTTTTCCAGGTCTTTTACCATTGTACATATGTATTTACTTATACATTCTCACAAATTTTCACATTTAATATTTTTTATATTTTTATACAGTTCTCCGCACAACGGAGCAAGCCCGAGCCTCTCGTGTTAGACTTTGAATAGCATGCAATGGCTGCTGATATCCCACATTTCCACTGCACTCTAAAGCAGCAAAACTTCGGCAAAAAACCCATTTTGGTAAGGCCTATTAATTAAATGCATGTATTTATTCATTTCAAATTAATATTATTTGTTTTTAATTATATATATGTATACATAATAAATATATATTTTTGGATTTAGTACGTCACGAGGGACTTTGTATCACTCCCGCCGAATGACAAGACCCCGTTCTGCTGAAGTGATACGGAAGAGCGTGGCACGTGAACTACTTGGGATGGGAAGATCAAGACCCTGTCCCCAAAAGGTTTTGGCAAGTTCCTTTCTCACAACCACCTACGCATTAGGGACACCTTGTTCTTCAAGGTTATAGAAGTTGGAGGGAAAGTCTTCAAGGTCATCAGAATGCGAACTGATTGAGTTTATTTTAATTTCTGTACTGTTGGAACTAAGATAATTCTTATTCGAATTTATATACTAATTGTAAGGATATTTTCATTACTACAGTTTTTCTAATAATTTAACTAGCTTAATTGAACAATATATAATTGACTATATATATATGTGCGATTTGATCTATGCATGATCTTAAAATCCATTTTCAACTGTACCATTCAACACCATTTTTTACAATTGTTTTAAAAACCATTGAACAAATACTTTCTGATGGGGATGCCAAGTAGACTATCACCATAAATGAAGACATCCCATGACTTGATCAAAAACTCAAGTGCTATGTTCGGGATCCTCAAAGTGACATGTTTGGGCCGATGACAAGGTCAAGAACGAAGTTTAGAGATGCGACATTGAATGTTTTGATAGATCAACTTTATGAAGAAGGACTCCAGACTAAATTGGCTAGAGCTTGGATTAATTATTCAAGCTTGTAGATTAACTGAAGATATTATTAACACTATACTTTTTTCCCAGCGGTTTTTAAAAAGATAGTGTGATCTTTGTAAATTATTGTAACATTATTTTTATTTTGGTCCATAGCACGGTCATGTGGGGTTTTGAAGAGCTAGTTTCAAAAATTCAGCCCACTATTTTCAACCCAGTCCATTAGCGTTTTGAAATTATTGAGTTTTATTTTGATTAGACTTAGATTTGGTAAGATTAGATAAGATAAGATAATATTCTTCAAGGTTACTTGGAGAATAATTTCGAGTAGATTACAATTTTATTTTACGAGTTCTAGTTAGATATGGTTTTATCTTCTTAAAACTGCATAAGTAGATTCAGTTTCCATTTGTGATTAGGGTTCTTTAGCCGAAATCTACCCTATAAATAGAAGGGGTTGGCCGAGTTATTCTTCACCATTTTATCAATCATATATTCAGAATTTTTGAGTTATACTCATTGCTTGAGACCATCTTCATTGTTGCTTAATTCTGCGTGTTAATTAAGTATCAATACCTTCGATTTGTGAACTAATCATGCGGCCTAGTTAGGGTCACAATTCTCGAATTGTTCAAGATCTCGAGGGCTAGTTTTGATCAGTTTGTGCTGCTATACTAGGGTTCGCGAAATCCCTCGTTTAGTCAAAGATCTAAAATTTTGCAATACAGAGTCTTCTCAAGGAGATTCATATCACTTTCGTAGAACAAAGTCAATCATTTCCAAGAAACTTTAACCTCTAAAAGTTAAGAAATGAAATTATAAATGAAGAAGAAGAGGACTGAGAACTTACTCTGTGACTGTGTGAAGGAAAACATTTTGAAACGACTTTAACCCCTAAAAGTTATATGTTTAGCATACCTGCGAAGTCGATCATCCGTCGCATTACACGTCGGTCATCCTCAGACATGCCTTAAAACATTAGCTTTTAGCGCATATTTTTTGTAGAATTTCTTAAACGACGGTTCAACCACTTATGTCTACTTTAGTGCAGATCAGAGGCATGTACAAAATAAATACCAGCGTCAAAAGTGAAATTCCAAAGGCACTTCCTCCTTCAGAAGTTCCCTCGAAAAGGTCATTAAATGGTAGCTTTTAGTGCATATTTTTGCATGGTATCTCAGACGGAATTCAATCATCTTTGTCTACTTTAGTGGACTCCAACTACATGTGCCAACTTTGGAAGTGTCCTCAGAGAAGAACAAATGTAAATAACAAACATCTTACACCACTTTCAACGGCGGTTCAAGCTGAACCACCATTGATCATACTACGTTAGACAACAATTATACTCCAACTGCCGTCTAATGAATTTTTTCCGCCGTATATCATCAACCCGACTACCAAATACATGTAGTTCATATCTACATTAGAAAGCTGTATTATTGATTTTTTTATAGAACTGCCGACTAATGGCGACGTTAATGACCATTCTTCCACTAGTGGTCTGTAACATTTACTATTCTAATTTAAATATACTTAATTTGGATGATACAATATTACTAAATTTTTATTCTATAATTAATTGATTATCATTGAAAAAATAATATAATATATTACGTATATATGAAAATGTTGAAAATGAATCTTTGATTGATATTAGATTGTATGTTTGTATGTGAAATATTTTTATTGAAAGATGAACATGAAGATTCTATTTATGTAAGACAGTAACTAATATTTAATAAAGTAATATAATGATTAAAAAATAATCAAATCATAATTAAAATATTTTTTATGAACACACATTTATAAATATAAACGACGTCATTTTGGCAAATGGATCATAGTAAAATGTATAAAGAGTCATTAATTTTTTCAATTGATAAAAAATAAAGCATACAAAGGTATATAATTCTATTATAGTGAACAAACCATAATAAAATTTATTTTTATTAACATAAATAAAGAAAAAATATCGCTTTGCTAAAATGAGGATAGTTAGATGTATTAAAAATCATTAATGGTCTCGATTGATAACAAAATAAAATCATATAATTCTTATCATACATTACTCTGGGACAAATAAGCTTAACGACGTGGTGTTGTCAAAGAAAGAGTAGTTCAGGTGCATAAAAAGTTATCAATATTTTTGATAATAAAATGAAACCATAGAAAGCAGGGGCGGAACCAGTGGTACGCTAGGAGTGGCTCCAGCCCTACCTAGATCGCCGGGCTGAGGTAGTAGGAGTCGTTCTGCCCCTGCGAGCGCGTCTTCCGGCGTATATTGGCGTGTCTCCGGCTGTGGAGCGTCGGAGAAGACAACAGATCCCGTCTTTTTTTTTGCTTCCCGCCTAAGCAAAACGACGTC
>JAULKK010328018.1:0-11046 GCA_032355705.1 Rubia peregrina | reverse complement strand
TTTTACAAATTTTTAAAAAGTCAGATTTTTTAAAAAAACAAATGAGGGGACACGTGGCTCAAACAATGGACAACACGTGTCCCCATATGAAATTAATAGGAAAGAAGAGCAGGCGCATGCGGGTAGTTGGCCTGCCTCCTTTAGTCCCCTTCTGACATTTCGGCCTCTTGAGTGGGCTCTTAGTAAGAACCTTTTGGGTGGGCTCTTATTAAGAGACCGCTCTAGAGACCCCCACTATGGAGATTTTCGGTCTCTAAAGTGTTCTCTTTAATTAAGAGACCACCACTGCACTTGCCCTAACACTTTGCTTCATAAGGAGCTGATGGTCATTATCGCTAAGATTGGAAACACCACAGTTAAAAGAGCATTCTTTGAAAATGGGAATGCAGTTGAAATTTTATTCGTTGATTGCTTTGACAAACTTGAATTCAAGCCTACTGATTTGAAGAAGTCTACATCCTTTCTCATAGGCTTTACCGGACGAGCAGAGACAGCTTTGGGTAACATACAACTGCCAGCTACCATACGTGAGAGTGACAAAATTTGCACAATCATGTGTGACTTCGTTATCATTGATGCACAAAGCCCATTCAACGCCATCATTAGTAGGCCATGGATGAACACATTGAAGGTGATATGGTCCCCCGTATCACTTAATGATTAAATTTATAACTCCAACTATAATCACATCGATACGAGGAAATCAGCAAATAGCTAGGCAGTGCGTGATGATTTCAATGAGAGCAGGAAGAAATATTGAACAATAAAAAATGGTCAGCACCTTCTCGGATAATGACTTACTCAAGCAATCGGAACCTCAAGTGGATCCCAAAGAGAAAACTGAAATTGTCATTTTGGACGATGTGGACACTTCAAAATGTGTCAAGATAGGAAAATATCTTCCAAGTGAAGTGAAATAAAAAGTAATGGAAATTTGGTGAAGTCACAAAGATACATTCGCATGGACTGTGAAGAACATGGGAGGAGTTGATCTAGACATAGCTACCCACTCTCTAAATATCAGTGATTCGATTAATCCAATAAAGCAAAAGCAATGAAGCTTCACTAGTGATATACATAAAGTGATCAAAGAAGAGGTTACAACATTGCTTCATGTTGGTATTTTAAAGGAAGTAATTCATGTGAAGTGGTTAACAAACCCAATGATGGTAAGAAAGACAGATGCATGATGGATAATGTGCATAGACTTCACTTATCTAAACAAAGCATGTCCAAATGACTGCTATCAGTTACCTAAAATCGACCAGTTGGTGAAAGCAATATCAGGATACGAGTCTTAGTGTTCTTTGATGCATAAAACAGATACCATCAGATACTGATGAACCCAGAATATGTGGAAAAATAGCTTTTATAACAAGCTTTAGAATGTTTTGCTACATGAAGATGCCATTCGACCTAAAGAATGTTGATGAAACATATCAAAGAGTAGTCGACACTGTATTATTTAATCAAATAGGATGAAATGTTGAAGCATATGTTAACGACATGGTGATTAAAAGCAAAAGGGTGTCCCGGTTTACACAAAACTTGAAAGAAACACTGGATACACTAAGTACGATTGACATGAAAATGAACTCCAAGAAGTGCATAATGGGAGTGGGCGCAGGAAAGTTTTTCGGGAATAAAGTATCCTCACAAGGAATTGAAGCTAACTCGGAAAAGATAAAGGCAATAGTCGACCTCCCTCAACCGCGAACAGTCAAAGAAGTACAGGTGTTGATGGGATCCCTAGCATCATTCAGTAGGTTCATCCTAAAAGCTGCGGAAAAATATTTCCCACTGTTGAACAGCCTTAAAAAGGCCAAATAGTTCAGTTGGAACGAGGAAAGTCAGAAAGCGTATGAGTCTTTGAAAGAATAGCTCCAAGCGTTTCCTATGCTGAAGTCACCAATGTCAGGAGAAACTCTATACCCATACTTAGAAATTTTAAGAAAAGCAGTGTGTTCGGTCTTTGTGTGTCAAGAAGGGCAAAGAAGAGTTTCGGTATACTATATCAGTAGGATACTGCAAGTGGAAAAAATGGTGTGCTTGCAGATCAAAAGATTAACTCTCACATTAGTCTACTCAGTAAGGAGATTGCTAAGTTATTTTCAAAGTCATAACATAGTTGTGTAAACTGACTACCCGATCAAAAATATCTTGAAAAAGACATAATCGTCTGGCAGAATGACTAAATGGGCTCTTGAATTAGGACTGTATGAGATAAAGTTTAAGCTACGAACTTTCATCAAGGTGCAAGCCTTAGCAGATTACATCGCAGAAATGACAAGCGCAGATGAACAAGAGTTAAGTACACCAAAAATCTTAGAATTTAAAAATGAAAATCAAATTGGACGGATATCGCATGGAAATTTTTCTTTGATGGGGCATCTAGCAAAGAAAACTGCGATGTAGGATTTCTATTAGTAAATCAAGATGGGGGAGAAAATAGATATTCACTTCGTTTCGATTTCCTACTCACAAACAATGAATCTGAATACAAAGCATTGATATGTGAGTTTGACCTTACAATTCGATTGAAGGTTAAGAGCGTTAAGTGCTTTAGCGATCCATAGATAGTGGTCCAAAAAGTGGATGAAGATTATGAGGTGCGAGAGGAGCAATTGATAAAGTATTTAAGGAGAGTTTTCCAGCTTATTGGCCAGCCATGTGGGACACATTAAGGATCTAAAAAAATTGAGAGGAAGATAATTTCAACAGGGTATTATTGCCCAACAATGTTTAACGACACGCACAATTTCATGTAAAAGTGCAAAAACTACCAAATTAATACTCGGTATAGCGTATGCCACAGTCTACTCTGACAGGGATATATGGAGCATGGTCATTCGACAAATGGGAAATTTATTTGGTTTGAACTTCCCTAAAGGAGTTGGGAATGTAAAGTTTCTAATCGTAGCAGTTGACTATTTCACGAAGTGGGTAGGAGAAAAGCTGGAAGAGTCACGACAGAAGAAACAAGAAAGTTTGTTTAGCAACACATAGTTTTTTAGTTTGGTGTGCCTCAAACTTTCATGACGGATAATGGTACGCAATTAACAAGTGGAATCTTTAGCGAGTGGTGCTTAAAATGAGGGATTGTGCAGAAATTCACGTCTGTAGCTCATCCAAAAGCTAAGGGCCAAGTGGAGGTAACAAACATAACATAAATTCAAGGAATTCAAAAGCGATTGGAAGGAAAGCGAACTAGATGGGTAGATGAGATACCCAATGCCTTATGGTCTTACAAAACAATAGTGCAAGAACCCACTGGAGAAACATTGTACAACCTATTTTACGATTATGAAGCAGTAATACCAGTAGAAATTGGAAACTCAAGCCTTAGAGTGGAAAATTACAATGAATGCAGTAATCCTAAAATGATGATATTGGATCTGGATGAAATTGAGGAGAAAAGGCAACATGCAACGGGAACAGAGGAAAAGTATAAGGAGAAGGTGGCTCGATCATAAAATGAGAAGGTCAGGAAGATACAGTTTTGAGTTGGCGATCTCATGCTGCGAAAGAATGAGGCAAGTCTGGCAGATGAAAAAGGAAAATTGTGCCCAAATGGGAAGACATGTACAAGATAACAAAAGCGCACCAATCTAACTGCTACGAGCTAGAAAGTTTGGATGGAAGCAGCGTCCCGAACACTTAGCATGTGATCAACTTTAGAAAGTTCTATGTATAGATATCCTTAATAGGTGCTAGAAAAAGTTCAATTGTACAGTAGCCAAAATATGATCATTGGTGGCGTTTTCATTATTAGCATTATTATTCCTTTTCAAACGTGATATCATAGCGACCGTACATATTCAATATAGATAAACATCTATCGGGGAAAATCATCCATAGTACTGTAGAATTATATTTGATGCAAAATACATAGCAACACCAACAAAAATTACCAAACCATGGCACATCGCAAACAAAACCAAATCTCATATCTTGCAATCTCAAGAAAGTAAATTCGTACAATCACAACATGCCAAGCTACACACCTTGTCAAAATACATTACCAAAATCAGAAAAGAGACAAAAGAAAGAAATAGATCTTGCAGCTTCGCACAATATAGGTTTACAACCTCTATCTCGTAAGCTATAGAACTTGCAAAAAGAAGATCAAAAGCTCATGTGGCTATGAAAAAAGAGACAAAATAAAGCAATAAACCTTGCAGCTTCGTGCAATATGGGTCTATAACCTTAATCTCGCAAGCTATAGAACTTGCAAAAACAAGTACAACGACACTTGTGCCTAATAAATAGCTAAAAACACAAATGATGGAACTTGCGAATTTTCATAAATCAAGTTGTCATAACCTAGAACTCGCAAGCAATAGATCTTCCAACTTTGAACAAACTAAATGTCAATACATCAAAGAAGCATGCGGTACCATAATTTCAAACTGGTGATCACCAGTCCTCGTCAGTACAGTGATGGAAATATCCAGTAAATACAACATTTTACACCAGTCATAAGGGAATGCAAGGTAACAAAAATAGAAGAAAAAATGAAGTACTTCGAACATTGGGAGTAGTAAATTATTACAGCAAAGAAAAACAAGTTATATACGCCTCGATGCGTGAGATGGACCATCAGAAGAAGAACTACCAGAGCGGCCAGATTGCTCAGGATGATATTCCTCTGATAAAATATGATCATAACTTCATTTCATATGCAAGTAAACAGGGTGGCAGGTTTAACCGCCTCGCTGCATATGATCAAGATTCTCATCGTACACTTTAAAGTCAGTTATAGGAACAAACTCTTGTGATCAAGTTGAATACTCATGAAGTCCACGTTGTCTTGATAACTTTTATTCAAATCTAGTCTGCCAATAAATTTTATTTAAATCCTCCAGGTTACGTATCTCCTCCTGTAGTTGACAAATACGTTACCTTAAAGATTCAAATAGATTAATCCTCTACCCACTAATGTTCATAGTTAGATCCCTATGGCTAGTGAACCACGAGGCTCTGCTGAAAGGGCCTTGAGTTTATCTTTGTAATTAACACAAGCTTAATCAAGTTGATGCATGCACAGCCAAGGAAGTCGTACTCAGCTCGAAGGTGATCATTCTCACTGCACAAATGAGTATTCACAGTGAACTGTTCATCAAACATGCTCTGTCACACCACAAAACATGTATAAAGATGATCGCATTCATCCTGCTTCTTTTTCAGATGATCTAATAATTGGTCAACATGAGAACAATGCTTATCTATGATTATGGCCTTCTAATGAGCCTATGGTGCTTTATTTGTCAAAAAATTCTTTACTTCTTGCTGACCAATCATTTTAACCAAGCTTAGTTGTTACTACTGAATAAGATCATTCTGTTTGGCGCAAAATCCTTTCACGTAACGAATATAGTCTTGTGACTCAGTAATGGTCATCTGTCATCCAAGCTCCATATTGTTGATGCTCAGTAGTGTATATTCGAGAGTAAAGACCAACGACAGTTCCAACTCCTGAACACGACTGGGAAGGTTGAGCGAACACATGTACATACCAACATATTCGAGACCAACTAAGCTGCGAATAATATCCTTGCCTAGGGATTCAATATTGAAACTATCGGCTACAAATTTACTACAAGGATAACTCATAGGAGGGGATACAGATGACGAAGAAGTAGGGATACACCATCCAAGACATAATGGAATAGATTTCAAGGCAGAACTCTCAATACTTGAAATACGATCACCTGAAAGCTGCTCAAGATATTCCTTTGAGAGGGAAGTGGTTGCCTCAACTATTCTAAGGTAGCACAAATTGGAAGCAATAAACTGAGGATGTTGCTCAACACGAATACTAGGACTCAACATATCAAGGGGATTTAAAAATTTATGGTTGATCAAAATATCAAGTCCTTGCATCCGAATAAATACGAGAAAAAAAATACATAATTAGAGTTGGCATACTGGAATTCACGTAGAAAGCAGTGCACATGGTTCAAACATACACTAAAGTGCCATTATACATTACAAATATAAATTCAAATGGTCTTAAATTGAGCTATAACTTTAAAATTAACTAAAATTAGCAGGGGAAATAAGCATATTCTGGATAGCGAGAGAAGAATCCTCTATGTCCACATTTTGAACTGAATTCTCCACATTCACTTTAACTTTTCGGTTAGGAGATGGCTTAGGATAAGGAGAAGCGAACATAAGGCTATCAAGATAGTCAGCTCTGCACTCTCACAGCTCAAAAATAGAAGGCAAGGAAGACTGGCCAGCAAGATTCGATGAAAGGGCATAAAGATGTCAACCATCCGAAATTCTACTGATAAACTTAGTGTTAAGCCCAGTCTTCTGCTGCTCTAATGTCTCCTAGCACTAAGCAAGTGAAGCTAATTTCTTCACATTTACTGCATAATTCAAAAAGGTTGAAGAAGGACTTCATTTTGAAAACATGGTTGGCAAGAACTTGAGGATAACTGGGCAAAGAAGAGTCCCTAGTCCGCATCTCCTCCAACTCAAAGCGGAGCTTATTGGCTTCATCTCCATCAACCTTTGCATGCTTCTCGACAGCTTCAAGCGAGATCTTCATAGCCTTGTTTTCCTTCTCTCTAACTTTATACTTCTCCAACAACAAACCCTCATCCTTGTATAATTTAGTAACCCATTCACCAAAGAGCCTTGGACTCTCACCAATCTTATGACATTCATCAGAAAAAATTTAAAAATATATAACAATTAGATATCGTAATAAAATCATACTAATATAGGGTACTGCCATTTTATAACTATATTGAACATACCGCAAGCATAGACTCGTATAGAGGAAGTTTGAAAAAGGTGGCAGCAAAAGTTTTTTTGCTAACAAATTACCACGTTATGGTTGAGCCTTAGGACGGGAATGACTTGTACGAACCTTTTTCTCCGAAGGCTCCAATGCAGTAGACGAACCACCACTCAGGTTCTTTTTTTATTTTTCTTGAGAAATAACGTCAACATCAATTACAGGTACCTCTTTGTCTTCTGGTACCCTTTCTTCAATTTGCACTAATTGGGAGTTTCCCTGAGCGAGGTTCTCCCGTGAGACCCCATAAGCACAAGTGTCATGCAGAGGGAATGATATATTTTTCATCTCTTCAGGTTTATCGTCAGGAATGAACAACCTATCAATCTTGCACCTGACTAGATCCATATCTACCATTCAACATAAAGCTTAATTCAAGCGAACACAAAAACATAGTTGAGAAATACGGAATCAAGAAGGGATAAGAAAAATGCATGCAAAATATAGAAACCACAAGATATAAACAAACAAACAATTTCGCTCTCAGATTCAGCATGCCGTAGACCTATCGAGTATTGGTTGTGTTTTAACACAATCTCCAAATTAGCAGTGAGACGAACCCTCGACTTAGGATGCTTAGACTTAGGAACATTATAGTTCCAAGTCGGAAGGATATGTTAGCAATCATGGTCCAGTTTTACAAAAAAAAATTACACCACGCAATTACTAGGGAACCCACTGACGAATTCAACAGTGGGAATGACGGGATAGAAAGTGAATTTTTTGAATGAATTTTTGACCTTACGAATCTAATACAAGCTACAAAATATGTCAATGGAAAAAGAGACATTAGCTTGGGTGTACAAATAGTGGAACCCACAATGATCGCGATACCCTTAGGATGAAATTAAGACAAAGCGATTTGATAAGACTGGAGCAAATCTATGACATGTTGAGGGAGGGAAAAAGACCAAATTTGAGATAATCAAAATAAAAAGACATGAAACCAATAGGAGGAGTGTGAACACTCTCATAAATAAAAAGGGCTTTGAGTTTAAGCTAAGAAATGAATGGAAAATTAGTTTAAAATATTTCTAAGAAATCGTCAGACATAATGCTATTAATGGCAAAAGAACCGGTGGGATGATGGGAATCCTCCCCAGAGTTAACATCATCAATCAAGACTTCCTAATGGGAGAATCAGTAAGATTAGAGGTTGACATTCAGCCATGAATTAGTCCTAAATTTTAAATGAACTCCCTATTTATTAGAGCCACAAAATTTAGACAGTAAATTTCTGTAAAAGTAAAAAGGAAAAGGAAAAGGAAACACAGGTTACACGCCTGAGATGACACTCGGATAACTTATGGCCAAATGTGAATAACAAAATTGATAGAACGGAGACACCGCAAAGATTCACAATCAAGAAAAATAATTTTAAAAAGGGGAGAAGAATAAAGACATAAACTTACAGGTTGAGAGCGGAGAACGACAATGCACTGGAACAATAAGAAGGGACACAGAAGATGAAAGACATAGGCGTTTGAGGAACCAATAAAGTCCGATATTTAAATTAAGATACCAAAGCATAAAAAAGGAGGAGTTAAATCAGTCGGAAACATCATGATGGAATTCTGACACAAAAAAGTAAATTACCTTTTATGGAATAAGAGAATGCAGCGGTATATGAATATGTGATACACTCAACGATGACAGAGTTAGGTCAGTAAATTCAAAGCATTTATAAGGTAAGCAAAGATACTAACATGTGAGAAAATTTTGAAAAATATAGAGAATAATGAGAAGAGAATCTTGGCTTAATGAAACAAGATCGCAACTGCCAAGACTAATAGAAGTTCTAAATTTGAAGTATGAATTCAAATTCAAATTTAAAAAATGTGATATTCCAACAAAAGTGCAATTGTAGCCAAAAACATGCAACACTTCATGAAAACAATATAAGTTATTGTGATGATGAACATGTTATTACAGTTTAGGAAATAACATAACAACATTTTGCACACAGTCATTTCTTCGTGTTTCATTGAATTCATGGCTGGGGGGGCTTATGCTGTATACCTAGCCCACAAACTAAAAGTCGTTGGCCTTTAGGCCCCGCCCAAGACTTAGCCATGAACCGGGCGAAATGGAGCCATGTCCAAGAGACAGCCACGAGCCAGGAAGGTCGGAGCCACGTCCAAGGTTCAGTTACGAACCAGGATTATATCAACCACGATGCAACCCACGATCTAAAACCCTAGTAATGCGGAGCCATGATTGCAGTCTAAGGGGAGGAACATTGGCTCAAGTAAGTAACATTAAACTAAGAAATACTGGACCTGACTTGATCGTCAGAGCTCTTTCCCCGGAATCACTTCTGGGACCTTTCTTGCAAGTTCACACTGGAATACGGTGATTACCAACTATCTTGTCAGACCGCAGATACCACATCAGTAATAAATCCAATTTTAAATTAATAATTTGTTACTTTTCGGTTTGATTTAGGGTATAGAATTTCAATTGGTAATGTTATGAATCATTAACAATATCATTTATATTTTAATCTAATTGAGGAGTGTATTTTTATATAATTTATTTCTTATATTAGAAGTATTTTAAACGTTATAAATTTCTATGGTGATGTGATGGTGGATAAATTTATCTTCCATGTTATAAATTCTTAAGGATAAATAATTGTGAATAAATTTTATCTAGGTACGTGTTTTTAAGAAATATTATTTCGTATATGGTATTCTTCCTCTTGTGTAATAAACAAATTGGATTGTCAATCACAATAAACTACATGGTAAAAATAAATGTATAAATTTAATATCTACATTAAATAAGATGTATATTCATAAATATTTATTTTTAACACTGAAAATAACGTGCGTGTTGTAAATCCTTAATAAAAATCATATGTTTTATTATAATTGTATCTCTAATCTTAGAATCATATTGCATGTTATCAAATATTATATTTATTATTCAAATCATGTTGCATGTCAAGGATTTTGTGCAATGGATGGTAAATTGTTTATATTATACAAATTTAAGAACGTAATTTTCTAAAATTTCATTAAATTTTCCCAATAAAGCCTTGCATATTAACTTTAGAAGTTAGAATTTATAGATTCATACCTTTGTCGACTTTTTTCCCCTTTTATTTGAAGAAGGGCCTTTTCACACATCAAATTTTGAAATTATCCAGAGATTTAACAACTTTCCAACATTAGATGTTATTTATTTGTGAAGAAAAAAATAAAAAACAATTCATGTTCTTTTACATTTGTTTGGAACAAAGATTGAATATTTGTTTGAAAGGTGGATGATTGTGATAGACTTGAAAATGATATTACGTGAAAAATATGGATTGATTGGGTATTGGTTTGAATTAGGATGGAAGTTTTGGATATTGAATTCTTCATTGTTTCTCCAGGATAATATTTTGAGTTTCAGTTTGAAAGAAGAATTGAGAAATGAGTTGTGTTTGGAGATGAAAGATTTGAATTGTGATTTGGAGTAGGTGTGGACTGGTCTGTATATGGGTAGGAGAAATGAATAATTTTAGTTGGAATTTGAAAGTTTGTAGAGTACTTGCTATGAAGAACTTTATTGGAATGTGAGAATGGTTCCACGTAAAAAATAGGAGTATTTATAACTCTTTTTGCACCTTCTTCACAGAAAGAAATTGTGCTGTCATTGTACATTTGTGGCCATATGGTTTACATGCACAAATCTGCACAATTAATCTCATTAATTTTTTGTTCGTTTTTTTTAAGATTTCATTTTAAAAATTTATTTTCATTTATATTTTGTATATATTTAATAATAATATCTTTATTATTTAACTGTGTATATAAATATTTAAATAATAATTAATGATTAAATATATTACAATTTTCATTTCTAATTTTATTTTAATAATAATTATTTTTATTATGACTTGCATTTATTTAAAGCTATATAATAACATTCAATCGGTTTTGCTCCTTTTCTCTCTAGTTCTACTCAAGACCAAACCCTAGACTCACCTCCGGGGGGGAGGGGGCGCCGACACCGGAGACTCACCTCCGGCGGTTCCCCCCCCACAATCCCACCCTCACAAACCCTCAACCCCGTTTTCCTCAATATTTCTCTGGTCAAACACACTCCGGTTTCAATGGTTTTTACTCTCTCCCCGGCCATGCCTTTGCCGGCGACGGCGTCCCAGTTCCAGCGTCCCGGTGACTTCTGATTATTGTGCCCTGACCACCGACTCAAAACCCGACTGATCTTCCCTCTCCGGTGACGAC
>JAULKK010327999.1:0-11048 GCA_032355705.1 Rubia peregrina | reverse complement strand
TTTGAAAAAAAATAGTCTTTTCATGGGATTATATGGACAAACGGGGTTTAATTAGAATAATAAAATGGTAAAATATTTTAGGCAATATTAAAAAATGAAACGTGCCAAAATTATAAGTTTTGACCCGATCAATCACTACAAGAAAAATGAATTATTATTTTGCCCATTTTACCTCTTTTTTTTGTTAACATCAAATAACCTAGGTAAAAAGTTCTTTTACCTTGGTTCTTTTTTTTCATAGTAAATAATATTTTTACGCCGGTTTAGAAAATGAGCTAAAAAGTACACATTTTACTTCGGTTTTAAAAAAGCGAGGTAAAAAGTCCGGAAGGACCGATGTCGGTTGTTTTTGTGACCGACGTTGCATGTCACTCTCGCATACATAAATGACCGACGTCGCACGCAGTTCTCGCTTACCGGCGTCGCACGCAGTTCTCGCTTACCGACGTCACACGCAGTTCTCGCTTACCGACGTCGCTTATTATTGTGACCTACGTCGCACATTCTTCTCGCAGACATGATCGACGTTACACACCTTTCTCATTTATCGACGCCGGTTATTGTGACCTACGTCGCACATTCTTCTCGCAGACATGATCGACGTTACACACCTTTCTCATTTATCGACGTCGGTTGTCTTATTGACCGATGTCACACGACCCACTCATAGAACGCGTTTCTTGCTTACCAACGTCGATTGTGTTTGTGACCAACGTCGATTGTGTTTGTGACCAACGTCGCACACCTTTCTCGTTTATTGACGTTGGTTGTCTTTATGATCAACGTCACACGACCCACTCATAGCACACGTTTCTTGCTTACCAACGTTGATTGTGTTTGTGGCCGGCGTCACACTACTCTCTCACACACGTGGTTATATTCCTACTTTGGCCCATTTTCTTAAAATAGTAATATTTTAGTCCTTTCACATTATAAAACATGAAATAAGGAATGTAAAAAAATATTATTCAATATTTAAATGAAAATTTAATATTGTTATTTTATTTATAAGTATATGAATAACTAGAAAACAGCCATGCGATACATTATTTAAAATAAGTAAATATATATATATATTAGTAATATAATTTATTTTTAAACAAAAATGAAATGTAATTTTTATGCTACTCCATTTCTTTTGATTTTTTAAAGAGATTTTATAACTATATTTTTAACTATGACTTTATGTTTATATTCTCAAATGAAATAAATGAAACGTAGAGTTCGAGTAATATATGATTGAAGTTGAATATCAATATATAATTTTTTTCACCGAATAAAATATTACATACTACTTAATTAAACACTAATGAAACCCTTAATTGACCTCTCATATATACATAAATACTAATGAAACCTTCACTAATAACGGTTTATCCCTGACTTTCTATACATAAACACTAATGAAAAGGTTTGATCTAACTATTAAACGATTGACCCTTACTTGACTTTACATTAATAAACATTAATAATTAAGGTTATAAGTTAACTAATCAACGGTCAACCTGTACTTAACTTTCCATATATAAACACAAACAAAATGTTTTAACTTTAACTAAACAACTGTCAACCCTTATAACTTGACCCTTCATACGTAAACACTAATGAAAAGATTTGACTTTAACTAATGAACGGTCAATCCTTACTTGATTTTCTATATAGAAACACTAACAAAATGGATTGACTTTAACTAATTTACGGTCAATCCTTACTTGATTTTCTATATATAAAACACTAATGAAATGGATTGACTTTAACTAATCAATGGTGAAACCTTTGATCACATTTGGTAAAAAAATAAAGTTTATTCGGTGAAAAATATACTTTAATGAAAAGGTTGACATTGAGGAATAAACGATCAACCTTTACTTGACATTCCATACATAAATACTAATCAAATGGTTATAACTTAACTAATAAACAGTCAACCATTACTTGCCATTCCATACATAAACACTAATGAAATGGTTAGAACTTGATTAATCATCGATCAACCCTTACTTGATCTTCCGTGAATAACACTAATGAAATAGGTATAACTTAACTAATTAACGGTCAACCCTTACTTGACTTTCCATACATAAATACTAATGAAAAGGTTTGACCCTAACTAATCAACGGTCAACCCTTACTTGACCTTCCATACATAAACACTAATGAAAAGGTTTGATCTTGATTAATCAAGATTGACCGTTACTTAATTTTACATAATTGAACATTAATAACTAAGGTTTGACCTAAATTAATTAACAATCAACCATTATTTGACTTTTCATACATAAACACTAATGAAAAGACCTGACCTTGAGAAATCAACGATCAACCCTTACTTAACATTCCATACACAAACACTAATGAAATAGTTATAACTTAACTAATTAACGGTCAACCCTTACTTGATTTTCCATATATAAACACTAATGAAATGGTTATATCTTAACTAATTAACGATCAAATTTTATTTTACTTTCCATAATTGAACACTAATGAAATATTTCCATATAAATATAATAAAAGTTTTTAAAAATTTATTATGGACAAAGATTTTCTAAAATTTGAATGCAAAAATTTAACTATATACCTTTGCATTTAATAATGTTTCTTTTAGATTTTATTATTGATAAAAAAATAATTAATTCGGTTAATTTTTTCAAAAATAAAAGTTGTTAAGGAAATAGAAACTTTTTCCTCTCGTGAAGTACTAGCAAAAACGAAAGAAAAAAAACAGCAAAGCAGTAGAGTTTCGCCAGTAGCTGTGAAACGATGTCGTGGCAAGAGTATGTCGACAACCACCTGATGTGCGAAGTGGCAGAGGGTCTCGTGCTCTCTTCCGCCGCTATCATTGGCCACGACGGCAGCGTGTGGGCCCAGAGCAAGGACTTCCCTCAGTTCAAGCTTGAACAAATCACTGCCATCATGACGGAGTTTGAGGTGCCCAACACGCTTGCACCGACGGGCCTGTTCCTTGGTGACACCAAATACATGGTCATAGCAGGTGAACCGGGCGCTGTCATTCGAGGAAAGAAGGGACCTGGAGGTGTTTGTATCAAGAAGACTGGTCTGGCCTTGATTGTTGGTATATATGCTGATCCTGTTACTGGAGGCCAGCGCAATATGGTTGTCGAGAGGCTCGGGGATTATCTTATTGAGCAGGGTATGTAGGTGCCCACTCGATTGGGTTTTTTGTGTGTGTGTGGAAGCTTGTTCTATCTATGAAATGGTTGCAGCTAAGTTGTGGGGTTTAAGTCCTTACCCTTGAGAAGTATACTTAGTACTTTGTGGTATCTATTGGCTTCTTTCTTTGTATTTTGTCACAATTGAAAGGGCTTGAAGTTGTGAGAATTCTGCTTATTTCGGATTGTAATTTACTGCCTTTGATAAAAAAAAGAGAGTCCAATTTAAAGGTATCTTGGACTTCCATCTTAAAACCAATTGGTACTAAGTGAAGGTGACCCAAGATCTTATGTGTAAGTCATTATCCTTATTAGAAACCGATGTGAGATACATATTTCAACACACCCCCTCACGTGCCAACATGGAAACACTCCACGACCCATATTAAAGGGGATCCCCGCATCGGCCCAATAAACCCAACTCGGGCCCAGGTCTTAAACAGTTGGCTCTGATACCACGTCAAAATATAAAGTACTTTATTACTGGTACATCTCATCAATGATGAGGGTCACAATATATAGTGATATAATAAACCAAAGTCTAACGAGAATAAGATTACAAGTCAATAATGAAATTACCATATATAACTAATTCTATTAAGTAACTACCATTTATAACCTTTCCTACAAGGAAAAAGTTTTTATTTCCTTAACAAAAGTAAAAAATACTTTTCATCTCGGTTTTGAACCTTAATTTTTTTAGGGCTAAAAATTGAGATAAAAATCCCAGCAGAATCGAGGTAAAAGATGTTGTTTCTTGTGGTGTATATTGTATACTGTATACTGTACACTGGTATATGGTTATAATACAATAGATAAGATGACAGGGCTATGTGATTTTCTGAAGAGTAAAGGGATGAGAAACAGGCCTTGTGTAGTTGTAGGGGACTTCAGTTCCCCTTTAACTATAGAGGACATGATTAGTGGTAACCTTAGGCACAATTGAAGTGTTGGAGCTGAATGAAATGAAGACTACTGGGGCTAATTTTACATGGAGTAATAGAAGGATGGCTAGAGAGAGAGTAATGAGAAAAATTGATAGGAGTATGGTACAAAGAGTGGATTGAACAGTTGCAAAATGCCTATTGTGAAGTACAAAATGAGATCATGTCAGACCACTTGCCTTTAGTTCTCAGATTAAGCCGTACATCTGAAATCATGAAAAACCCTTTTAGGTATTTCAATATGTGGTCCTAGTCTGAAATGTTTAGCTCAACTGTGAAGAGGTTATGGGAGGTAAAACAGGTTAAAAACCTAAAAGACTTGGCTGAGGCAGTACAAAGACTGGAAAACCCTTAAACAGGTTGAATAAGAGGGAATTTGGGAGTATTGGAGAATTGGAGAAACAATAGAGAAGACACATGATAAATGGAGAAAAGCAATAGAAATACTGGATAAAAAAGTCAGATTCAGTGGAGTGTATGATGAAAGAAATGATGGCAAGAACAAAAGCTGAAAAGTTGATAGAGGCTGACTTTAGTTACCTGCAACAAAAAGAAAAAATTGAGTGGATAAATGAAGGTAATTAACCCACAAGGTTGTTCTATGCTGCTTTGGAGAAAAGACAATACCAAAATCATATTTTAGTTAATTTAAAAGGGAGATTGTTGTATGGTTAATAATCAAAAAGAGATATAAGAAAAGCTACTAAGGCATTTTAAAATACATTTGGGGATTGCAAAAACAACAATCAAGCTTGACAATAAGGTAGTTAAGCAGTGAAATATTTTGAGCTTACAAAGGTAGGTTGAATTGGTGAAAGAGGTGGAAGATCAGGAAATAAAAGCAGCATTGAAGGGAATTCACTCAGCTAAAAGTCCAGGAAACGATGGATTTTCTAGAAAAAATTTAAGGACTGTTGGGAGATATTTGGCAATGATATTATCAAGGCATTCAAGGGGTTTTTCAAAGGTGATCCACTACCTAAGGTTTTCAAGACAACAGTAATAAATTTTCTCCTAAAGACAAAACAACCACAGGTACATGCTGACTACAGGCCTATTGCTTATTGCTCTGTTATTTAGAAAGTTATTACTAAAGTGTTGTGTAGTAGATTGAAAGAAATCCTGCCTGATATTATAAGCCCTAATCAAAGTGCATTTGTAAAGGGAGATACATTGCACACAACCTATTATTGGCTCAAGAGTTATTACGCAGGTACATAAATGACAAAATGAAGGCTAGTTGTGTAGCATAGGTGGATATAAGCAAGGAATTTAACAGTATTAATTGGAGGTTTGTGATGGATTGGTTGGTTAAACTTAAATTTCCAAAACTGATGATGGATTGGGTAAAAAATAGTACTATGAACTCTCTGTTTTGTATTTCTGTCTGTGGGAATTATAGTAGAAGTTTTCTAGCAAAAAGGGGTGAAACAAGGAGATCCAATTTTTCCCTTTATTGCTTGTTATTAGCATTAGTACCTATCAAGGATGTTAACTAAAGAATTAAAGGATGGTAAGGTTGTTTATTACCAGAGATGAAAAAAGGATGGGGTACATACACTTTTATTTGCTGATGATGTTTTGTTGTTCAGGGGCTAATAGCAAATTAATGCAGAGAGTAAAAGAGGTTCATCACAGATTTATGGAGGTTACTGGGCTCGCAATAAATAGGGGTGGGTGTCGGTTTGGTTTAATTGGTTTTCGGTTTATTTGGTTCGGGTTATTCAGTTTTGCCCCAAAAAATTCAAAACCCAAACCGACCCAAATAACTTCAAAAACCAAATAAACCGAACCAAATTCGGAATTTGGTTTTGGTTTGAAATCGAATTCAAATCAAATAAACCTAATTGGTTGTAATTTTTTAAATAATAATTAAAATTATATAACTTAACTCAAAATTTAATAAAAATCTGTATTGGGCTAGCTTGGGAGTAAGCGGCTAATTAGACAATTACCCTAGTTTCCTTAAGCTTACCTATGTCTAGGTTTTCATAAAGGCTAGAAGGGATCACATTAACAGATGCTCCTAAGTCTATCATAGCATTTTTCATCAATTTTTCACCTAAGGAGATAGGAATTGAAAACAACCCGAGGTCCTCACTTTTCTTAGGCAACTTCCTATGATTTAGAGTAGCCACTCCCCCTACCTTCAATTGTCCTACCTTCTGAATTGGTTTATTCCTCCTCCTAGTACATGCATTTTCAAGAATTTAGCATAAGAGGGAGTATGCTCAATCAAATCCAAAATTGGAACGCTAACCTCAACATTCTCGAAGATTTTGCGAATGTGTACATCGTTGGTGGCCACCTTTGGCCTTACCCTAAGTGCGCTAGGAAAAGGTGGTAGAGGGATCACCCTCGCCTCATTGGTTGGAAGCTCTTTGACGGGCTCCTCCTCTACAACCATCTCACGCAAGTTACTCTTGTTGCTTTTCACTATCAAATCATCTTCTTGCAAGATTTCCTTCTAGGGCTCACACACCTTCTTCCTGCTCCTTAGTTTTAACGCACTCACATGTCTTGGATTGATCTCGGGTTGGGAAGGGAGCTTGATGGACTCCTTGGCCTCAAGTCAACTCACCGAGGTGGCAAGTTGGCCGACTTGGATTTTGAGATTCTTGATGCTCGAAAAAACTCTAGTGCCAAGATTTTCAATTTCTCTCCTTGTTTTCTCCGCGAACACTCCTTGTTTCTTTACCAATTGAGCTATAGCATCCAATATCTCCTTCCGATTTGACTTTTATAAAGCGGCGTTGTTGTTGGAAGAGCCTTTTCCTCTCGGGTAGGGTTAAGGTTGAGGTTGTCTACCTCGATTGTACCCTTGAGTTTCCTCCCCACGCTAACGGAAGTTGGGGTGATTGTGGTACCAAGGATTGAAGGTACTTGCATAGGGGTCTTATCTATCTCCGCCTTGGTTCCCTTGGAACCCTTATTCTTGCCCCTAGCAAATTGTTGCCTATTTCCACCATTGAAATCCAACACTTTCGCCTTTTCAAAATCATTCACCACTTGTGGACAAGTGTCGGTAGAATGATCAAGGCTACATATGCCGCAACCCTTGACTTGGTGACCTCTCCCCTTTATAAATTCCTTCATCATAGAGGCAAGCGCTTAAACTTGCTCTTCTAATTTGGGAGATTGAGCCGGCTTATCCATTGTCTTCACTCGGGATCTAGTACCAAACTTCCTTGTACCATTAGTCATTTCTCCAATAAGTGCCATTGCATCCCTCAGACTTTTGTCGGTAATTGAACCATTGCATGCAGTGTTCACTATCCTCATGTTATCGTGGCACATGCCTTTGAAGAAATAATACACCAAGTCGCCCTCCATAAACGGATGATAAGGATTGCTTACTAATAACCTCTAAAATATCTCCCAATACTCGTAAAAGGATTCATTTACAAATTGGGATATGTTGGAGAGCTGTTTCTTGAGACCTGCAGACTTGGAAGTTGGAAAGTAATTTTCAAGGAACATATGCTTCATGTCTATCCAAGAATTGATATAGCCAATCCTTGGTCGCCTTCTGAAGGGAGAAAGGAAATGATCTCAAGTTATTGACTTTTTTAAAACTCCCTACGGCTTTATATTGGTGCATACTAGGTGAAACTCTGACAAGTGCTTGTTTGTGTCTTCACCGGCCATTTCATGGAAAATTGGCAAACATTAAATCATACCGCTCTTGAGCTCACAAATCATATTCGGTGGAAAACGTTGGAAGGTATTACATAGGAGCCATCAACTTCCTAAGTGTGTGATTTCCCTCTGCCAATTATACGGTCTCTTCAACTACAAAAGTTGACTCTTGTGGAACCTCTACTCTAGATCTCCTCATATTTCTTCTCCGATAACCTACGTACTCCATTATATAGAGTTCCTAGGTTTGTGGCATGAGTATGTACCATAAAATAGGAGCTAAACAATACCCAACTAAGAAGAAACACTAGCACAAGGGTTAGAAGTACACGGATCACTATCACAAAGGATCAACAACAAAAACCAACTCAAGAAAACAAAAACAAAAACCAACTCAAGAAAACAAAAAAAACAAAAATCAACTCAAAAACAAAAACAAAACAAAACAAAACAAAAAAAATAATAAAAGAAGCGGAAACGGAAATGGAAACAGAAACAAAAACAACACTAACTACTCAACTAACAAGTTATGCAAGTTAACGACTAGACCTTTAGACTAGCATTCCCAGCAACGGTGCCAAAATTTGACTCACCTCCTCCCGGGGTCACTAATAGAACACACAACCTTTTTTGCGGGAGATGCACCGATTAAATTCAAGAGGAGGCTACGATTTAAGGATCAAAGATAGAAATTTATAATTTTGCTCACATTCCTACTACTATACTACCTATGGGGTAGATAGTGACAATACTGGGGGTCATCCATAGAGATGTTAGGAATCTAAAAGTAACTACACATAGCTGCAATCAGGTCGTCAATCCGATCACGTGTTCGGAATAACTAATGTTGCAAATAGGTTTTGGAGGGGTGGGGGTTATCTAGCAGCTATGAGCATGCAAAAGCACAAGAGAGTAAAACTATATAAAACTAGCACTTTGGGAATATTTGCATAACATGATCGGTGTTATGTTTCGATCCTAGATTCAATCACATTCAAGATATATAAACCTATCTTAGTGTTTATGACATGTAGTGTGGTCGATGGTCAACACTTCCCCATACCTGTCACTTAGGGTGCGCACGTTTTCTTTCATCGGCACCTCTTCCATAATTAGGGGAGTGCAACAAAGGTCATGCCTGTTGTGCAAGTCTGAATCTCCCCTGTACTATTACGTCTTGGGCACTCCACCACGAATGCTTCTCCCTAGGCCTACAGAGGCAAAGAGATAGGCACCTTAATGATGGCTCTAAGGTTGCGACTAACACTAACCTTAGTTGACTACTAACGCTATCTCTATTCGTAACCCTTCGGGCTAATTTTTTTGGCTAAGACTAGTGTATGGTCGATCGTAATATTGACTCTACGACCCATATGTACACACCCTTATGGTACCAAACTATCGTTACTTGCATGACATCTAAGTTTCCCTTCCTGCGGGATATTGATAAATATGCTAACATGAAAGTAGACTACGGTGTGTACCAATCTTAGTATTACAATCATGCAATTGATAAGAATATGAAGAACAACCAACAAAATAATCATAAACACATAAAGATAGGTACATTTATAGAATCTCCCAAAGCAAACACCAAATCATTAATACAAATATAAACTCCAAGTTAAAATAACTACTCCCTAAGCATTGAACCCAAATATTTTATTGGATTCATTGCCTTTGGGCAAAATAAGAAAAAGAGAATAAACGAGATTAGAGAGAAAGAAGAGTTCCTTTCTCTCTCCACCTACTCTTAGGATTCTAAAATGAGCAAAAATTAAACCTTTTTAGAAATAGGCTCCTATATTTAGTAATAGGGAATTGGGACTTGACAAAGGGACAAAATAGGGCAAAAAAACCCAAGCAGCCAAAAACGGCACGAGCCATGCCAGCTAGGGGTGGCATAACCCGTGTTGCCTGGCACGGCCGTACCGGCTATGTCTGGAAGCACTTCTTGATCAGTTGAATGACAAAATGGTGGTGCAACCGTGTCATTCTTCACACCCCGTGGGCTGGTCTTCGAATTGGAACTGAAACAACACGGGTTGTGTAAAAGGGCACAATTCATTCTATGCTTAACCTCACAAGAGTTTGGGGCAGCATGGGCCATGTTGAACCAAACGGCTCATGCTAAGAGGTTTTAGCACGACTGTGCTGGCCAACATGGTTTGTGTTAGAGGCCACTGGTACGGCTGTGTCAGTCGGTGCTTGCTGGTTGGTGCCGACCGTCATGCCGGTTGATGTCACCTTACCATTTTGTGGTTGTTGAACTTTGAATCCATGCTTTTCCAACTCAATTCCATCTACTACCACGTTTTTGGGTTTGTTGACTTTTGTCTACTACCATCCTTACAAATAGTCTTCATCTACTACCATTCTTGCGAATGACCTTCAAATATTTACTACTACCCTTACGGTTGACCTTCAAAAAAATACTTTGAAATCCTCAAAAACAACCTACTATTAAGCTCACAAAAGAAGATCTTGGTGCTCGTGAGGACAAAGTGTCCATTAGATCTATATAAGTCGACAAAACTCAGGATTTAGATGAGAAAACCAACAACGGTATCTAAACCCTTTGTAATGTAAATTGATGTGTCCATTTTATATGGTTATTTGAGACTTTTTGGATTCACTTTTGTACCCTTTTGTGCTCTATATGTGGCATTTTTCCTTGAAATTCTCTAAGATGAGTTAAGAGCGACTTTGCACTTTTATTACTTTTCTAGGGGATTTTGTGTGACAAGGAAAATGTTGGAAGACTTTGAAAACTCCAAAGACTATCTTTGAATATTTGAAGACCATTTAGTTCATATTTGGAATAATTGAAGGCTTAAAGAGACGTAAAGTTGAGAGAAAGCTAGAAACTAATCAAAATTCTGATTCTGGTCACCCGTCGTGAGTCACTACATCTTGTTCGCAAGTCACGATGGACGGGTGGCCAGAACCCCTTATCTTTCTTCTTGTACTATAATTAGCACACTTTTATTCTCTTAAAACTACTTCTTCCTCCTGCACGATTTTGGGCTTAAAACCCTAGTTTTCTTCTTCTTCTTCTTAGTTTTTGTAGGTTAGTTATGCGTTGTCATTATCTAGGTTAGTAATCTCCTTGGGAGCAATTGATTAAGACCTCCAAGCCCATGTCTTGATAACTATATATGAGCTATTTAATGCTTTGCTATTTTGTATTTATTGTGCTTTGAATTTTGTTGTTTAATACATTAATGGTGTTGAAAGTTTGAGTATATGAAATGCTTGTATGATTGCTTGTTAGGGTTAGGAGAAAGTAGCT
>JAULKK010327988.1:0-11048 GCA_032355705.1 Rubia peregrina | reverse complement strand
TGAAGACATGAATTTTAATATCAAATATATTTATTTTAATGCTCATTTTGTTGTCTGTGTATGTGCAATGCATCTTTTCATAAAATGAACTGAAAAACTGAAATTTATTTCTAAGAATTTATATTAGTTTAAAATAGTGTAAAAAGAAAAACATTTATAAAAAAACTATGATAAGCTGAACTGCATTTCCGGAATTGATTTCCATTTTTCGGCGTTGACTGTATGTAAAATTTCCAAAATACCCTTTGTGTTAAAATATGAATTTGAGTTGTCCAAAATACCTTTTATCTTCTTGGCGGCGATGTTGGCGATGATGAACAACACCCTCAATTCCGCCGCTGTCACGACAGAGTTCACTCTTTTCATTGGAAACATGATGTAAATGATGATTTCGAGGTCTTTTTCGGTGTTCAGAGTGTTAAATCTCCGACCCATTGGTGTCGATGAGGAAGAATTCGGGCATCTCCAACATTGGCTTCACCGCCTTCATAGGCTGGTAGCCTCGCTGTGAAACCCTAACCTACAAACCTGTTGTCACCACTTCTACCCACAGCCCCAGCCTTGCTGTGAAACCCTAACCTGCGAATCCGCCTCCTCCTCCTTTACCCACAGCCCCAGCCTCACCATGAAATCCCAACTTGCAAAACTGTAGAGCCCAATGGAGTCGGAGTCAGGGTCTTCTTCTGGTTCAGAATAGAAGAAAATGGAGAACGGCGGAGGGAATCAACAAAGATGGAGAAAAAGACGATGGATTAGGTTAGGTGTGGAGAAGAAATTAGCATCACCACCGATTGACCTGTGGATCCACCCCCTCCAGCCACCCCTGACGCGGTTGAACGACAAATATAGATATGAAGAAATGGCATTGGCGGAGAGGGAGTATCTCTTATGCTTAGCCTCGGTGGAGAAGAAATTAGCGTTGACACTGAAGTATCTTGATGGAACCCTCGTCGACGGAGTATAGATATGAAGAAATGAAGTAACGGAGAAAGGGGAGAAGGATAAGGGGGAAATGGAGAAAATGGGGTATCAATGTCATTTCACAGTTATTATTTCAAATTTCAAATTTTTCAGAGGGATAAAAGAGTAATTCCACTAAATTATGGCTTAAATTGATTGGAATGGGTAGTTTTGCACTTATGTCAACTAGATAAGGTTATATTGACACCTTCAAACACTGAAATGTTATATTGGAACTTACGTGAAGTAGGTAGGGTTATAAAGGTCTTGTTCTTTTAAAAAATCCTATATTTCTTTTCATTCTTCTTTTCCCCATCTTCTCATCATGGGGAGATGAGGAAACAATAACCTTTTCATTTGATATTGTTTATATTATTTAATAAGTGTAGTTTTATCTTCATACATTAGTGTTGTTTTTCGACCGCATAGATTAGATTGTTGTGTTCATGATGGTCACTCGATTTAGCTGTTCACGGCGATGTAATGTTCTCGATCTGGTTGTACATATCATGTTTTGCTTGTGTTTTTGAACAGGTGTTCCATTTATTTGGATGGGTCGATATATATTTTTCAAGGTGTTTACAGTTTAGAGAACATAGATTGTGCTTTAAATCAAGAGGTATTAAAATTCTTGAATATCCCTATATGGAGCAGTGATATTGATGCGTGATACGCTCATCTATGACAATTGGTCATAATTTTTGCGGGAAACGAGTTAATATCCTTTAGGACGATATTACAGTTTTATTGGATCTCTAATCTGAAATAGTACAAACGATTAGAAGCATAATCTACATGTAATTTAATTTTCCTTGCAAGAGGTCAATTCCACTTATTGTAATCGTTGCTGGGTGTTTTTCCAGCACCCTTGAATACATTTTAAAAAAGAAATAATTAATTTATTCTAAGAGTATTTAAATTATATGTCAATAAGACTGACCGGCTATACTATTTCATATTAGAGATCCAAAATTAAACGGTTATACGTCAATGAGATATTAAAGATGTGTTTGGTGAGACTGTACTTATAATCAAAACTAGTTTATTTTGTCTTATTTTAAAAGTTAGGGGATACCAACTTCTACTTTTACTCCAATATAGATTATGCTTCTAAAATAAATACTTTTTCAACAGTTTACCAAACACCAAAAGTTATTTAATGTACAACTAAAACACTTATAAACACCGCCAAATACATGATAATTTACTTCCCGAGATAATCATGATATAACACTTGACAGAGATGAGCTTATTACACACCAATATCACTACTCCCTCCGTCCTTCTGTTTCTGTCTAACCACAAAAAAATATCATATTTTTAAAGTCATTAAAATAGCTTGTGAACGAAAAATTATTTGATTTTTTTTACATTCAAAATTTTACCAAAAATGAAAATAAGACAATAATATAGGGACACCAAATAAGGCAAGTAAGAGACAAATAGGGGGAACAGAGGGAGTACACCAAATAGGGATCCTCAACAAGTTCAACACCATTTGATCCAAATACTATTTATGTTGTCTAAACAGTGCACACCTTGAAAACTAAAAATTGACCCATCCAAATAAGTAATCTCCCAATACGAAAATAATAACAAAACCACGGACACACTATTTGTACAAACAGATATGGCAAAATACATCAAGTTAAACAACTAAATCGAGAAATAATCTTGAACATAACAATGATTCAATTTATCAGGTCGAAAAATAATATTAATGTATGGGGGTAATTCCACACTTATTTAATAAAATAAATGTTCAAAGGATATCAATTGATAAAATTATTATTTTTTCATAATGGGAGGATGGGAAAAATTAATTATTTTTTTTAAATGAGAGGGATGGTGTGCAGCGTCTTAACCGAGATCCCTAGCACTTTCCTTGAATTTAGGATTTTGTGAAAACATAGCATGTCGTGGGTGTGTTTGCCTGTTTGGCATGGTTTTAAATGTTTAACTTATAAGTTACTCCTCTGTTTCTTTAACATTGACACTGTTTGACCACTAGTTTTTTCGTGCAATGTTTGACTATCGATAACTTTTGTTATGTATAATAATAGACATCATGTGAGATGACGATGTATTCTCCGTAACGTGTTGTTTCTGAAAAGTAAAATTTCATTGTTTGTTATTAGACAAAACTAAAGTTATCGGGTGGTCAAACATGCCTTCAGAAAATGTCAAAAAAGGTGTCATTGTTAAAGAAACGGAGGGAGTAAGTAGTTTATTATTATTATTTAGTGAACAGTTAAAATTGTGTTTATTTTATAGCTGAAAGTTATATTTTGAGTAAAAGCAGAATTTGGTTCCCAACAACTTTTTAAATAAGTTAGTTTTGGTTATAAGCATATATCATTTTCCGCTACTCCCTCTGTCTTTTCCCCTCTCTGTCTTAAGTGCCACCTAAAGTTACTTAATTCACTATTTTAATTTAAATAGAAGCAACTTCAATTATTAAATTTTACTGAAGTATTCATATTACATACATATATTATCATGTATAATATTATTGAATTTGTTATATTCCCTCGAACCTGTAAAAATGATGAAATTGCTTTTAAGTCGATATTTTAAGTAAGTTGATGTGGCATGACAAAAGTGCGAAAAAACATGAGTATTTTAGGAAAGTAAGTTGGGGGTCCAATCTGAAAGTTATTGAAGGCAAACATGATATTGTGGGAATATATATATATATAGGAAGAGTTCAGTTAACGCCCTTATTTGTACACCTATTTTAACACCAAATCTCAACCATCCATCTAATATAATCTTATGGTTGAGATTAATTTACTAAATATAGCTTTAGTGAATGGGTGAGATTAAGTTAGATGGATGGTTGAGATTTGGTGTTAAAATAAGCGTACAAATAAGGGTGTGTATTGAACTCTTCTCTGCACACACATATATAATCATTTTAGGTAATTTTTAAATTGTACCATTTTTATTGGTACAGACAAAAAAGAAAATTTTACTCACTCCATCCCATTTCAACCTTCGTCTTTTGACTCTAAACAATTATTTTGAAAAAATGTTTGATCTTTAATATTTTTATTAACAATAATTAATACTTATGAAAATTTGATATTTTTAAAATATTATAACGAATCTAATAATGTATCACACAATAGTAATTAAACTTATATACCAATTCAATTTTAGGGTCAACGTTAGGATGTTTTGACTAAATGGATAGTTAATTTGCATTTTGAAATGAGACAGGGGTACCAATTTACAAGGAAAAAATATTTTAAATAAATTAATGTTCACATAAACAAGTATATTAATAGTTAAATATTTATATGTATCTATTTTTAAGAATTCAGCTAAACAATTTTGAATGAAAAAGTGGGAATACAGTAATCATGGCAGCGTCTTGTAGAAGAAAAATAAAGATTGAGCAAAAATGCTAAACAATATTACCAAAGTTGCGCCATGAAACTATTGATTAATTAGTCTGCTTTTATACTTTGCAATCTCCTTCTTTCTCCATCGAGTGGCTAATGATAGTATTTAAAATTTTAAAAAAAGTGGCTCATGATTATTCTTTCGTTTTGAAAACAAAACTATAGTAAAATAACGTTATATTTTAATTACTTTGATAAAGTGATGTCTGCTTTACATTTTAATTAAAACTATACATTTCAATTTTTATTTATTAAAGTTGTGATAAAAATTAAAAACTATCAAGTGTTCTTTGTCCCTGCTAGTGTTTTGGTCAGGAAGGTAGAGAGTCTAGAGACAAGAAACGTCTCTAGTTCATATAAACTCATATAGAAATATGAAGAAAGAAAGTTCGTACTTTGAAGAGTTGTGACTTAGAACCTAAATTCCAATTAACTAAACAATCAACTATGAAAATAAATAACATAATTAAGTAAATGAAAAAGGAGTAGAAAATTATACCAACGGGGGAAATGTTTGAAATTGATGCAGAGGCGAGATGAAGATCTTTGTCCTTAATTCTAAAAATTTCCGCAGTGTGTGATGGTTGGATGTTGTTCCGAATCCCAGGATGCAACTGCTACACTTTTCTGCTCTGCACAACTCAGCAGCAGAAATCGGTGAACCAATTCAGTCCTCACTCTCGGACTCGAACACGAAGAACACGAAGAACAAAGGAAGGAGAGGAGAGGATGATTGTATTCTTGGTGTGTCTTAGAATGAAGCTAGAGGTTGCCTTTTATAGGCTAAGGTGCACTAACGACTAGGAGGTAATCGTGGAGCAATCCACGTCTTTTCAATTCTAAAGAGAGCAATCCACGCCCTGCAATTACACGGGAGGAAGACAAGAGAGTGTTTTACACCTCTGTAATTACGAGGGTTGACTAGTTCAAAAATCAAATTTCAAAATGACCTACCCGAACCGAACACTCCCGAGAACCCGAGACTTGAACCCGTGCCTAATCCAAACCGAACCGCATGCGCGTGGTCTTGAGTCAAGGTCTCCTAAACTACTAGTTGATATTTCTAGTGTTTTCATACTAGCATTTATACTAGCCATATTTCTTTCTCATTTCCAATGTGGTATTTCTAATATACCACAAACCCAAAATATTACTCTTTAAGTAATCAATTTTGAGCCCTCATTTATCATTCAAATGGAACTCGCATTTAACGTATGAGTATACTACGATATAGTACTCGTGGAGACGAAACCAACGCTCCCTTATTCCGACGCTAACGGTGGCCGGAGCTCACCAGAATCTTTCCCAGAAAATTTGGTTCCAACAATCCCCCACGTGAATAGAAATGACTCATATTACACGCGTGTTCTAAACAAATGGACTTTTGAGAGTAAGAGCAAAGAATTACAGCATTTGGAAAGGTATCGTTCTCAGCCTTGAATCATCCATAGTGAATAGTTATCGGATTTACTTGACCAGGTAGTGAACATGTGTCTTGAATCACCCAGGCTCTTTTGTAAATCTAGACAATAACTATCACACAATTTCATGTTCTCACAAAACTAGGTTCTCTGGCTGTGTTCATTATTCACGAGTGAACTTGGAGAATTCAGCCTCTTAATTATCCTAGAAACAACCTCATGTCACAATTATAAGGTGATTGACCATAAAGGGCATCTTGTCATACCCAACTTTATTTCAATGATATGGAATCATTAAAAGCCAAACTTAACCTTAACTTGAACATGTAGCATTTTTTCCATCATCTTAAGAACTGGGAGTAGATTGAAATCTCAAAGTTCTTTCATTGATTGAACTGGATTTTGTTTGCCCCTTGAACCTATTTCTTGGGATCTCCAATCACTTGGGTAGGGTTACCATTAAACATCTTCTGTAGTCATAGGCTTTAAATCCATTCCACTAAATGACTAAACAATTTGATCTCGTGACAAACTTTTAGTAAATGGATCCGCTAGGTTGTCAGCCAAAAATTTTATGTAATCTATTGGGATCACGCTTGCTAAGATCAATTGTATTATGTTTTTATATCATCTTCTCATGTGACTACATTTACCATTGTATATAGAACTCAGTGCCAAAGTACATCCGATTGACTATCACTTTGTACACTTAATACTGACACTAGTTTTTCCCATAGTGGAATATCCTCCATAAAGTTCCGAAGGCATTCTACTTCTTCAGTTGCTTTATCTAAAGAAATGAACTCATATTCCATTGCGGATCTAGCAAAAAACGTTTGTTTCAAGGATTTCCATGATACATCTGCACCAACAAGCATAAATACATACCCACTTGTGGATTTTGACTTTTTTGAGTCTGATATCCAGTTAGCATTGCTATAACCTTCTAGAACGGCTGGATATCGTTCATAGTGTAGCCCATAACTTCGAGTATGTCTCAAATAGTTCAAAACTCTAGTTATCCCTTTCCAGTGACTATGTCATGGATTGCTTGTATAAAGACTCAATACGTTAACACCATGTGCTAAATCGGGTCTTGTACAATTTGTTAGATACGTACAACTCCCGATCACTCGGGCATATTCCAATTGTAATATCCCATTACTCAAGTTTTTCAACATCTTGAGATGAGGGTCCTCGAGACTTTTAGCTATCCCATTTGAATAGTTCTTGAATCTATCAAGTACTTTCTCGGTGTAATGTCCTTGTGACAAGACTATTCCTTTAGATTGTCTAAAGATTTTTATCCCTAAGATCACATCTGCTAGTCCAAGTCTTTCATGTCAAACTTTCCTTTTAAGCAAGTTCTTAAAAGGAACTTCACATTTTCGTGTTTTCGTGAGTTTTGCCTGTACGCAGACTTCACATTTGTTTTTATTTATTTTCATTTTGGAATCATGTTCATGCTCATTAGTCTATTAATAGATTTATAATTCACATGTCCCAATCTTTCATGCCAAATGTTAAAAGACTCAACGACATAAGCAAAACCACTATTCTTATTCATTGAATACCATGGTACATAAGTTTTTGGGACGACTGGCATTACATTCATTTTGACCAGTCCATCCTTCATATACCCATTATTAGAGATGACTAACTCGTCAGACACGAGCTTGATCATAAACCCATTCCTGGAGAGGAGAGTGCGCAAGATCATATTCTTGTGAATTCTTGGCACATGCAGGATATTGTTGAGTGTCAGCTCCGTTTTGAAAGTTATCTTCAGCACGACTTTCCCTTGAACTTCAACTGTTGAAGTGGCGGATTGCCTATAAAGATTTTCTCTTCAGTCTTGCTCTTATGATATGTTGTGAGCATACCCCTATCTGAGCAGATGTGTCTGGTGGCACCTGTATCATACCACCACTCATTTGTATTACTCTCAACCATGTTTACTTCACTCATCACAACACACATATCTGAATCCGATAGTTGTCCTTCAGTTAGGTTGGCTATAGCATTTCCCTTCCACAGGTTGACCTTGCTACAACATTCGTCCATCTTGTGCCCAATCTTGTGACACTTGTGGCATTTTCCACTAAACTTCTTGGCGGGTTTCTTCTTGAAACTACTCAAGTTTTGGGGTTGAAACTTTGTTTTCTTCCCCTTATGCTCCGCCATATTTACTTTCTACTCAGCCTGCACCCCATCAGCCTTTCGGTTGGTTGACTCAATTTGAAGCTTGACAATCAAGTCCTCGACTATCACTGCATTCTGCTCGGATGGATCGACAGGACCGGTGACGTTGCTTGAATCGGCGGGATGAAGGAGAGCATGCGGGTGAGCAGGAGAAGAATAGAGGAGGCGACGCTGGTCGAAAAGGATAAAAAGAGAAAAGAAGAAAAGAAAAGGAGAAAATAGGAGAAATTACTATTTTGCCCTTAAAATTGGCGTTTTGACCGGACGGATGAGCCACGACTTAGCAATTTTGTTAGTTGAGAGGTTAAAAGTGTTCAAAAAAAATAACTAAAAAGGGGCGATGGAGAGTTCAAGGGTCTCTCAAGTGGTTCTCCCGAGGATCCTGGAAAGTGGCCTCCCGAGTGGTTATACCGAGTCAAGATTCACGTCTTGGTCAAATGAAATTATGCAGAAACTCCTGAGGATATAATTTAATGGAAGGAAATTATTGAGAAACCGTTGAGGATGAAATTAAATACTCACTCATTTAACATTGACACATTTATTTTTGGCACAAAAATTTAGGAAGGTAGAATTATTGGTTGAGAATTCAATAAAATGGTAAAAAGTAAAATGAGTAGATAAAAATAATCTAGAATTTGCCAAAAAAGAAAATGTGCCAATATAAAAAAATCATCCAAAAAAAAGTGTGTCAATGTTAGAGAACGGGAAAGAGTAATACACGTATGTGTGCGTGTGCAGATGAGAATGACGAGCAACGCAAGTTGAGAACCTGAAGAAGGGTGCCATGTGTATGCACAGGTAGGAATCTGTAGTACTCGTGGAGCCACGAGCAACCATAAACTTAGCAGCCTTCATTTTAAAATTTTGTGTATCTGAATCAATTACTTGTGTTGTGCTCCATCAAACCCAACTCTATTTGAACTTTTATTTTTTTGGCACAATTTTCTGAAGTATTAAAGTTTGATTGCAAATTTGATTAGACTGATGATATTGTTCAATTCGTTATAATGAGCAGTTTTTACATATCAACTTTTTGTTTATCGATATTATACGTTGGTAAATATATTAACGGTCAAACGTGTTTTTTGAACAATGTGATAATGATTGTTGTGTCAATAGAGTTGGGACGGAGGGAGTAGATCTTCTGTATTGGCTGCACATAATCTTGTTTTATATCATCTAACCGTTAAATTCAATTATTCTACATCTATTTCCATATTTACCCTTCTTTCCTCTATAACTGTTCGGACATGAATGGATCATATCAAGCTACATCCCCATGAGACAAAAAAAATTGTGGCATATAAAAGACCGGGCATAAAATTATACTCCGGAAGCAATTTCTTAATTAATTCAAGAGTTTCCATCATCCATTTATCGACAACTCAAATTTAGTCTTCCAATTCGTCATTCGCAATGTTGCACTTAAAATCAAATGTTTCTAACCCACGTATTACAGTGTCTTCTTGTCGTTGTGCAATGCTTGTAGCACCTTCGATTTATCAACAAAACCTCTAGCAATATCATTCACCATCTCATAAAACTCCTCATTGCCATTTAATTCATCGCCAATAGTTGTATAATCCAATTCAAACCCTAGAAACTTCAATCCATTAAGTATAAATAGTTTGAAAACTTCTCATTATCAAAAGCTTCCCCAACTTCTTCCTCCCAAAAATACATCATTTCTATAATTCTTACTAGGGTACCGATCTCGCACCACACCATTCTTAGAAGCATATTCACACACTAACATGATAAATGATTCTACGTAGGCATGTGATTGGGAGAATGTCAAAGGTCCTTACCCATCAGTTCTACCAAAATTCTACAATTCAAATGCATTTCAAACATAAACATGTCATATTTAAGCATCGTAATATGCCCATTCACTATAGTAATAAATAATTTCACATTAATCAAACATGAATAACCAACTCACAAATGGGAAGAGAAACACTGGGGAATATATAAATCATACCTTAATTTTCGTGGAAGTACTTCACAAACTAGACACCCGGGTGAACTAGCTACATTTCACTACTTGTGCCAAACCAAGAATTCTATTTCTCCCAAATCCAACTCTCTACTTAGTTCTCATTTTTAGGGTATTTGAAATGGCCAATTAAGTTGAGTTTTGAATTCGGGACAATCCCACGTCTCCACTTTAGAAAAAATGAAAAAGAAACATTTCCGATGTCGAAAGAATTTTCGATATTCCAAGTTTAACTTCTGATATTGGAACAGGATCCGATTGAAACCCGAATTTGAAACTTGAAGCAGACCTTCGAAAACCCAGTCTGGATTCGTTCCGACTTCGCAACACCTATCATGTCTATGTTCCGATTTCGGAACTAAGTAAATTCAAAGTTACTTTGGCATAACTGCCTACAAGAACAAAGTCAGAAAAAAAGCCTTGAAAAATTATCAAAAAAATGGGCCATTAATAGAGGACCATGGGGTATTTAATAATTTGGCAAGAGTTGATCTTAGCGGCTAGTGTTGGGAACTGATTAAATCTAATTTAGCGGAAAATCAATTATCTAATCCCGCATCTCATGCATGTATTTACTTCGAATCTATATAAGAGTTTAGATTACCTTTGAAGCTTGTTTTACCGTCGAATTTGATCAACCACGGAGATGAAAATCCCAGATGTGATTCCTCTATACGTATCCACACAACAAGATTGGACCGCCTACACCGCCGTCAGCTTAGAATGTTGATCAGCAAGCAAAGACCCAGTCTTTCTCCTTCTCTTTACGGTGAGGTTTGTTTTCTACAATGATTGGATTGGTTTCTGATTTCTGCCGTCTGGAATGGCCAGGGTTCTAATAATTTCATTCTAAACATTTCTGTAAAAAATATCTATTTATACAGAATAGTCATTAATCCAAGAACCCCTAATCTAAGTCAATTTGGGTCTAGACCAATTAGACTTAATGTGTTCTAAACTCAATTCTCATATAAATACTATATGGGCTCCTAGCCCAATAGTCATTTCTTTTATCCAATTTCATGCCTTGTGTGTGACCCTATAGGTTCAGTCATAATA
>JAULKK010327960.1:0-21015 GCA_032355705.1 Rubia peregrina | reverse complement strand
TGGTACAAGGCAGGAAGATATGTGTATCAGTAAAAACCTAGTTTTGCAAGGCTAGAACTAGAAGTACATTTTTGTAGGCCTCACAGGGCTTTCTGTGCTAGTTTTTTTTTGTAATCTCTGTGCTTGTATTGCTCCCCTTCTATGCCCTGTGATACTCATATGTAACTTGGTACATTCATTTACATGATAGTTGAAATTCTCTAAATTGCCTAGCAAATGCTCGAGTGGTGCGATTCAGACGACGCGTTGATTTTTTCTAAGGTTGTCGCTCTGCTGCGTATGGCATGTCCGATGCAGTCCTCTAGGCAAATTTGAGCTCGCTTCGGTTTGGATTTGGTTTTAGTTTTGATTGATTCTTTAGTTGAAACAACATATGCCCTGACATAACTGTTTGGCAGAGCAATACTTATAAGCAAAACTGACTTATTTTGAAAGTAGATGGAGGTCAAATCCGCTTATGCAAGTGTGCTTTCATGTTTATGAAATTTGTAACGGTAACCACTGTATGTCACGGGATTCGAACACAAATTGCCACAAAGAACTACTCCTTCCGTTCAACTAATTATGATACATTTTCCACCAGTGTTTTTTCAAGGAATACTTGATAACTAGTAACTTTTATTACGTATTCTACTGACATGTAAAATTTTGAAATTTATGGTAAAAAAATGATTTTAAAAAGTTGACTGAAAAGTGTGTCAATATTAATTGAATAACAACATACTTCGAATAATTTGACCAATGGATTTATAACAAAAACGCAATGTAAGCGTAAGAAGGCGTGATTCGTGATACTGCATCGTGGAAGAGAAAGCTATATGGTCACCAGAAGGCGTGGTTTTCTCCGAGTAACATAAACTTACAGTGGTTCTATTTTTCCCGCTTGTCAAAACAGTAGCCTTTACATGTAAAAACCCGGTAAACGACCACCCGCCATTTTCTTCGATTTTCCCTATGTATTTTTCATGTACCCACGTTTAGAAATCTCTTGCGTTTCTTCAGATTTCAGAAATTTTATTTTTTGCTGGATTGGAGAAGTTGGACAGCGAATGCACATATTGTATTTGATGAAATGCCTCAAAGAATTATTTCATTCTGAAGAGTACTGATTCTTCATATTTTGCCTCATGGCCTATAGGCACTTGGAAATTATAGTACAGAACTCATGGAAGTACATCAGAAGGAAGCAAAATGGAGGAATGCATTTGAGGTTTCTGTCCTATGAGAAAGAAGAGATTATTTATCCTTCTGATTGGTGTGATAAGGCCTTTGTAAAGCTCAAGAAACTATCCCAGATTCTGAAAGATATGGACTTGATTGATGGGAAGTTGTACAATGTGAGTGATGATTCAAGAGTGTTTGATAGCAGGCTCCAAGCGAAAATGATCGCTTTCAAGTCGTTTTCCCGGGAGTTCTTAGGTTGCCCTGATGTTCAAGAAGCAATGAGGAAGAATGTAATGGCTGAATTTGGTTGTAAAGAGTATGCATCACGCGCGTTGTTCTTCACGAAGCCCTGTGAAAGAGGACCGCTTTCTGTGAATTCGCTCACGAAGGTTGCTGATATTTTGCATGTTTCTGCTCAGCAGAGGAAGGTTGTAAGGCACAAGATCTTGCCTCAGGTTACTCAGCATCAGATATGGACCGGCGCATTGAGAGAGATTCTCTATGAGCTAAGAACTGAGATTGATCATCAGAATCGTGAAAACCCGAGTAAGGAAACAAGAATGGCTCATCAGGTTGTTGCCACATGTCTAGAGTCCATCGACATTGCCATCTCCTACGATCTAGAGTCTACTTCTTGGATGAAACTCGCACCTTCCAAAGGCATGAAAAACAATGGCTCTCACAAATGGGAAGAAGTTCTCGAGATGTTTGTTGACCTAATCAACTGCCTGAGTGATCAGAAAGAATACGCTCCCCTCGTGACAAAGCTCGAAGTCATGAAGGAAGGTTTGTACCAAATCAGGACAGTTTTGATGGATAAGGACATCGGGTACAAGGAGACGCGACATCACGAAAACCTAGTACAGAAGAAACTGATCAAGACATTGGGGCACTCATCAAGATGCCTGTTTACTCTTCTGTTGTACTATCTGTATGGTGGCATTCGCAACATCGAGGTGGAAGTAAGCGGCGGATTCTACCCTCTTGAAGAAGGGAAAGATAGGTTTGTGATGTGCATGGGGAAATTCTTGACTTCTGATCAGGGGAATATGGTGATGAATGGGGTGAAACAGCTTGATAGGGCTTTAGGGCTTTTCAAATTTGTGTGGGAGACTGCTGAAGTGAAAGGTGATTGGGGCTCAGAATAGGTGCATTGCTTACAAAGGGAATGCATACTTAGTGCATGGAATAAATTAGGTTCAAGAACTGCATTTCTCGATTTGTGCGTGTCATTCTTATGTATGGGCAGTGCTGATCTTCTCTGTAACGTTCCAATTTTATCGGATGTCTGGAAGGGAAGGTGTTACTCGACCTTTGCAAAGCTGCAATGTTGTTATATCTCATTTGGGTGGTGGTGAAGTTTGATTCTTGGAAATGCTCATGAAAAGTTCCTTGGTTTTAGAAATATTATAAAATGGGAAATTATGTATTAGGTTACTGGAAGAACATCAATATTGGATCGACTTTTTTCCGAGGTGAAAGATAATAATTATAAATAGTCATCGACTTTTGAAAAATGAGTAGAAGAATGTATTTTTTACCTGTTTATCTTCTAATATTTTTAGATTTCTAAGTGAGGTCAATATTTCACTAAACTAAATAGTGTAGCACTAAAAGTAATGAAGGGCATAGATGCCATTTTTTGATGATTTCTCCTCCTTAGTTTTATATACTCCCTCTGTCTCAGCATAAGCTGCACACTTACTATTTGGCAGTCAACACTGTCAAACTTTGACTACATATTTGAATAGATATATTAAAAAATATTATCGTATGTAATATTGTTGGATTCGTTGTAATAAGTAGTTTTCAAATATCAATTTTTTATTGACCGTTATTATACGTAGTGAAACATATTAACGGTCAAACATATTTCTTGAATACCGTGAAAAAGATTATGTGAAGTTTATGCTGGGACGGAGGGAGTACAATCGTTTAGTAAAAATGGATTTGATCTCTTAATTACTCAAATTTTATCTGATTAAATTATAATAATAAAATAATATTTAAATAATGGTAAAGTTTTGGGAAAGACTATTTTTCATAGAGTCCGTCTCTTGAAATATGGTATTTCCATAAGTTATGGAAAGACAAAGGTTTAAACGGTAAATTTGGAAGAAAAAAAATTGGGTTGTATTAATCTGGTCAGAAACCTATCACTCATAAATGTTGCATAATAAATTTTTAATATTGCAAATAAAACCTTTTACTTTCTATAATTTCAATTCAACTCCGTCTTTCCATAAAAACTGTGGTATGTTCATTAGAGATTATATTGTGGTTTAATTGGGTGTTCTCCTTTTTTTTATGTCTAACTGTCATATTTGCTTGCATGTTTTTTTGAAAATAAGGTTGGTTAGAGTCTTCAGCTTGAGTTTTTGAGTTCACATAGGGAGATGGTTCACTTCTAGAGAAATGGCAGGCCAGCGAAGCGAAGGTAGCTGCTTTGGATCTCTCTCTCAAGGCTGCTAAAAAGAGAGCTTGTTCCACCGAAGAGCGTGCTTCGACTGCTGAAAAGGAAGATAATAGGATGCATTTGGAGATGGAGGAGATGTGGACTAATGGTCCTACTTCACCTGGGTATCCTCGGGTTCTTATTGATCGTCGTGTTAAGATGAAATATTTCTACAATTTTTTTTGAAGAAGTTTCTACGCCTGCTCACAATGTTGGGTACTGCTAGGCTTTGGCTAAACTGCGAATAGTGAACCCTACTGTGAAGGCTCAAAACCTGCCCAAACTGGCCAGATCTAAGAGAGTGTTGGTGGAGCAGACGGCTAAACTTAACTAGGGGTTCATTAGCCATATTTCTGATAGTGGTAATCTCTATGCCTTGCTATCACACCTCGTTAGCCTTCCTTGTTTGAATTTTGTGGCTGAGCATAAAGAATATGCAATTGATTATTTTGAAGATCTTCTCTTTGGTTCTCAACTTCTAAGCCTTCTCCTAACCTTGATGTTGATGCGAACACTGAGGTTAGTCCGAACATTGAACGTTCTAGTCAGCATGCGAGCAAGGAGAGTTATGCTATTGTTGTTCAGCCTTCGTCCCCCTCCCCTACTTATGTTAGTTAATCTTTGTGCTATGAATTCTGAGACTTTATCAATAATTCTTAACAATATTCTGAAGTCTTTTTGTACTATTTGTACTATTATGGATATTAATATTTTGTTGCCTTTCTAATTTTGCAACTTCTCATCGTATTTATTTATATGCAGAGCTTTGATATTTTGGTTGATCATAAATTTTTGAAAAGTCTGGACTATTTGGGATCAAATGTTCATTTTCGTCATCGTTCTGGGTTTTTCTCTCATTATTCACCTAGCCCTATTAAGTTAATCGAAGCTACCCCGTCTATATCTACAGACTATGTTGAGCTTGTTTCAGCTGATCGCTTCACAAATTTGGAATCTCCTCCATTATATATTAGGTGGAAAATTCCTACTTTCTCATCTTCTCATCCTGCTTCGACCTGTCCTTGTAGCCAGTTCGTGCCTGAGGGTTATAACATTGAGCCGCTTGAAAAAATTATATTGTTCGTATTTTGGTAGATCTTGAATCTGTAGGTATATATATGTGTTCGCTCCATCTTCCTCCTCGTGTTTATGAATGGGAAACATGTTTGGGTATTCACCTGAAGTATATGTTACTTGGTATCCATGATCTTGAATTTTGATGGACGAAAACAATAAAGGATATTCAAGATTCTGTCCGCGAACTGAAAGAGTTTTGTGCTGAACACAACAATCTTATTCAGCGGCAACAATTGAGCATGGTTAGAATGCTTCGTCAACATGAGGATACTAAGAATTTGGCTTCAAGCAAGGGTAGCAAAGGTCATCAAAAGACCCTGATCATTGATAAACAGTGTTCTCATATTGACTATTTATTGGAGCTATTAAAGAAAAAGCAGGGTGAGTGTGATTATTTCTCATCTTTTGCGGCTGGGTGGAAAAGTAGATTTGATGAAAAAATTGTCATGAACACTCTGCTTCGTAGTAAGAATGAAGAGCTCTGTGCTAAGTGTAATCTTCTTGACTCATGTATGCATCAGCTTGAACACATTTGTACTGAATATAAGGACAAGCTTTAAGCTATTCCATTATCATCTCTTCGGTGTACTGGTCATGGGGACCTATCGATGAGTATCAGAGGGAATTGGATAAATTTGTCTGAAGTTGTTAGGTCTCATATTCGCCAATTAGAAGACGAAGTGAATAATTTGATGGCTACAAATAAGAATTACCAAGATACTATTGACGTTATGAACTTGCAGCTTGATTCTGAAGAATTCGGCCCAATAATTGATTTTAAGGCGTACTATACCAAGCATCTTGACCATATGGGATGAAGAGGTTTTACACGGCATCCTTCCTACTTATAAATTAAATGGCATTACGACAATATGTTAGAAGATGAGCGCGAGGCTGAACGATCTTATCACGAAACTGAGAAATCTCATCGTGAAGCTGAGCCGCATCCTCGCCATGGTAGTTCTTAATCCTCTGGATCATCCCGCGCATCAAGGTCCCTATAATTTGTTTTTAGGAATGTTTGAAGTAGTCATTTTCGCTAATTCATAATTTGTAATTCTGTATTTCCGCTATCGATCAACACTTGTGGTTTTTACATTTTCGTTCATTTAGTTGTGCATCTATTATTTTTGAGCTTTAGTTTTTTAAGTTTGTCCATGGGAAGCTGTATAAGTTTTACTGCTGATTTTGCTGAAGATCTATAGCTTCCAAAATTAAGGATCTATATTGTGTGAACTTTCAAGATAAATTACCTGCTTATGTCAAGTTTGTGGGCATATCTTCCTTTTTGCAAGATCTATAGCTTGATTAGTTGGGTTTGCGAAGTTCCAAGATCAATTGCTTAGGAACTCTAGAACTTGTATTGCACAAACTATAAGATCTATTTCTTGCTTGCTTCATTGTTTTTATAGGCACATTCGCCTTCGTGGAAGATCTATAGCTTGCAAAAGTAAGATTGCAACATTGTAAGATCTAGATCTTACAATGTTGAAAAGTTGTAAGTTGTTGGTTCGCTTTAGGCCAAACTCAATTGTTTTCGATGTGCCGTAGTTGGCTATTATTCAGAGAATGTAAGTAAAGAACATGAAAAGTATGTTTCCCCAAAGACGCACTTTTATATTTAATATGTACGGGTGTGATAATATTGCTTTCAAAATAAAACAAGGATGTGAACACCACCAATGATCATCTCATGGCTTCTATACATTTGGGTTTTTCCACCCGCCTCCTTAGATGTTACACATAAAACTTTCAAAGGCTGATCACATGCCAAGTGTTGGGGACGCTACTGCCATCCAATCTCTCTAGCTCATAGCAGTTGGAACTGTGCGCTTTTGCTATCTTGTACACATCTTCTCATTTAGGGCTTAGCTTTCCTTTTTCTTCCACTAGGCTTGCTTCATTTTTTGCAGTACAAAGTCACCAATTTGGAATTGCGTCCCCTTGACCTTCTGATTGTATACCCTAGCCATCTTCTCCTTATACTTCACCCTGTAATAATTTCTCACTACCTCTTTTCTTCAAGTTTATCTAGGTCCAGTCTCATCATTTTGGGATTATCATCCTCCTTGTATACCTGTACTAGAAGAATCGAGTTCCTAATTTCCACCGGTAACATTACCTCATGACCATAAACTAAACTATATGGTGTTTCACTTGCTGGTTGTTCAACAGTTGTTCTATATAACCACGGGGTATTGGGTATCTTCGTCCACCCAACCAGTTTGCTTCTCTTCCAATCTTTTTTGTACACCCTAAACTATGGTCTTGTTGTTGACTTCCACTTGTCCATTGGCTTGAGGGTGAGCTATAGAGGTGAAATTCTATGAAATTCCTAACTTCGAGCACCATTCAGTAAAGACTCCGCTAGTGAATTGTGTTCCATTGTCTGTGACGATAGTTTGTGGCACCCTGAAGTGACAAACTATGTTCTGCCAAAACAACTTTCTTGTTACCTCCGTTGTTACTCTTCCCAGTGGCTTTTATTCCGCCCATTTGGTGAAGTTGTCAAGTTCCACAATCAGGAATCATGTACTCCCCATTTATCGAATGGCCATGCTCCACACACTCCTGTTAAACCAGCCTGCGGTTTATGCGATATTGGGGCATTGATTTGGCAACTTTTGCACTTAAAGCATGAAGTTATATGCATCATTGAACATAGTTGGCCAATAGTGTCCTACCCAAATTATCTTCTTTGTAATTGTTCGAGATCCCTGATGCATTCCGCATAGCCTTTCGTGTAATTCTTTCAAGATCTCTTCTGCTTGTAATGGTCCTACGCAATTTATCCGTTGAGATAGAAAAGTTTTTTTGTACAGGACTCCTCCTTCATAAACGTAATTGTAAGATCGAATTTCCAACTTTCTAGCTTGTACCTTGTTTGGTTACAACTTTCCCCTTGCAAAGTAGTCTATCAGTGGTGTCATCCAATTTACTTCTTCCATTTAAACCGTTGACATGATTGTTATTTCTGTACTTCTGACTGGAATGACTTCCACTTTAACATCTTTGTGTCCAACCAATGAATCAAACCAATCTGTTGTTAGCTTACTCAAGGCATCTGTTTTTGTATTTTCACTTCTTGGCACATGCTGGATATCAAAGTATTCAAGTTGAGCGATAAGTTAACAAACTCTCCTTAAATATTTTATCAATTGTTCTTCCCACATATCGTAGTCTCCTCTTACCTGCTGGACTACCATCTGTGAATTGCTAAAACTCCAAACACTTTTGACCTTCATCCCTATTGTACGGTCTAAGCTGCATATTATCCCTCGTATTCCGCTTCATTGTTGGTGAGCAGAAAGTCAAAATAAAGTGAATATATGTGCTTCCCTCCTCCTGAACTGACTAATAGTAGTCCTACACCGCAACCTTCTTTGTTGGATACTCCATCCACGAACAGTTTCCATGAGATATCCACCACTTGATTTCTCTTTGTCGATTCCAAGATTCTGTTGGGAATTCGCATCTTGTGCATCTTTACTCGTCATCTCTGCGATGAAGTTTGCTAAGGCCTGTGCCTTGTTTCAGTTCGTGGTTGGAACTGGATTTCATATTGTCCCAACTCCATAACCCACTTGGTCATTCTACTAGATGTTTCAGGCTTGTTGAGGATAATTTTGACTGGGTGATCAGTATAGATAAATATCCCATGACTTTGGAAATAGGTTCAAAACCTTCTTGTTGAGTACATTAAAGCTAGAATTAACTCTCGATCGACACGTACACTCTCTCTGCACTTTGCAGTATTCTACTAATGTAGTATACCGGTATCTAATTTTGGCCCTCCTGCCGTACTAGAACCAAGCTGACATCGTTCTTTGAAAATGCCAAGTATATATAAGGTTTCTCCTGGGATTGGTGAATTCAATGTAGGTAATGCCCAGAGCTGCTCCTTCAAGGAATCATATGTTTTTTTACTTTCATCGTTCCAGCTAAACTTCTTTACCTTCTTCAGGACTTTGAAGAGTGGAAAGTGTTTCTCAACTTCCTTTGAAACCAATCTACTGAGTGCTGCCAACGATCCCATTAATATTTGTACTTCTTTGACTATTCGTGATCGAGAAAAGTCAACTATAGCTTGTATTTTCTCTGGATCGGCCTCGATTCCCCTAGAGGATACCCTATATCCTAAGAATTTCCCTTCAACTACTCCAATTATGCATTTCTGAGGATTGAGTTTCATGTCTATCATACTCAGTGTATCTAATGTCCCTTTCAAATCCTACGTGAAACTGCCTAGATTTTTACTATTGATGACTATATCATCAACATATGCTTCCACATTTTACCCTATTTGATTGTGAAATGCACTGTCAATCACTCTGTGATATGTTTCTCCTGCATTTTTTAGGCAAACGACATTTTCACGAATGTCATTTTCTCCGCATCTTCATGATTCATCAGTATTTGGTGGTATCCTTTAAACGCATCCAAAAAGGCTAGGACTTCATACCCTGCAATCCTTTGGCCATGCCTTGTTTAGATCAGTGAAGTCTATACACATTCTCCATCCTTCGTCCGCCTTTTTACCATCACTGGGTTTGCCAACCATTTCAAATATGTTACCTCCTTAAGTATAACAGCTTGTAGCAAAGTTGTAACTTATTCTTCAATTGCTTTCTGTATGTCACTAGAGAAGCTTTGTTGCTTCTGCATAACTGGTTTAACCGAATTCCTAATGTTCAAGGAATGGGTAGCGATTTATGGGTTAACTCCTATCATATTCTGTACACTCTATGAGAATGTATCCGTATGACTTCGCAGGATTCGTATAACCTTTTATTTCTCTAGATCTGGAAAATGCTTCCCTATTTTGATGCATTTAGAAATGTCTTCGTCATCCAGAGTGACAACTTCAGAGTAAGCAGTTATCTGAGACAATGATAACCAGCTTCATTTTCTATGAACTTTTCCCTGCTTTCATCGCGATGATCGTACACTGCCTTGTTGTTTGTTGGTTTCCTCTTATTGTTGTGATTCCGGCTGGAGTTGGGAACTTCATTACTAAGTGGTATAGAGACCATATTGCCTTCGATGTGAAAATCCAAGGTCTTCCAATGATGGTATTAAATAGACTTGGCACGTCCATGACCACAAAATTGCACATGATGGTACAATTTCTATCACTCTCATCAATGGTAACAGGCAGTTGTATATTTCCTAAAGGTGTCTTTGCTCATCCTTTAAATCTACAAGTGAGGTCGAGGAACTTTTTAGATTTTTCCTCTTAAGTCCCATCTTATCGAAGCACTCAAAAATAGAATTTTAACTGGACTTCCATCATCCACAAACACTCTATGAACGGTTGCATTTCCAATTTTAGGGATGATGACCATTGGGTCATTATGAGGCAAAGCATTGGAAACTGTATCCTCTTAGCTAAATGTGATTGTTTCGTCCGGACGAAGCCTTTTTCTGCAAGCTCTTATGGTGGCGAATATCTAGCCTTGGCTTTCCAAGCATTATTGGATAGTGACTCAGTTGACCCATGTATAGACAGTATCACTCTTTCTGGAGCCTCAGCCGCTGTGTCTTCATCATAATCCACCCTGCTGCCATCTTTTGATTTTTGTTGTGTGTTCGACATGCCCTATTTTTTAACCACGGTTGTACCGGCTTCCCCCATCTTTTTATTGTATTGGCTCAAATAACCATTCCTCATGTTTTCCTCTATCTCCATCCTTAGATCTCTACAATACTCGATATCATGGTCATGGTCCTTGTGGAAGGCACAATAGTATTCTCTGGATTTTTTATCAGGTGGTGATATCATTGGTTCCGGTTCGTGGAATAATTCCCTGTCCGCTTGCCATATTTCCCTTCTTGACTTTGTCAGGGGTGTCTCTTGGAATGATGCATCCTGCATCTCCGATTACCTTCCCTTGAAAGTGATATTTCCTTTCCCTTTCTTTATAAACCCATCATGTGTATCTTCCGTCATTCTTTTCTTGTCTCGCTCCTGCTCTATCTTGCGGTTATTTGCTTCCTCTGTTGTCACATATTGCTTAATCATTTTTTACAACTCCCTTGGATTTTCGGCCATATGTTTCATGAGTTCCTTGTAGAACTCTCCTGACTGCATGCCCTCTGTAAATGTGCCCAAAGAGGATTGGAATGACAAGTCTCCAACCTGTAAACTGTCGATGACAAACCAATTGTGATATTCAGCGAGACTCTCATCACTTCACCGAGCTATGTTGTTTAGATCTGAGATTGTTTTGGTGAACCTCTGCTTCTGATAGAAGCGGCCCAAAAATAAATTTGACAACTGTGCCCAGGACTTAATGCTTCATTTTGGCAAGTTTTGTACCATGTGATCGTTATTCCCGATAAGAAAATAGGGAAAGCTTTGCGTACCAATTCAATTTCTGCATCATAGAATCTCATGTTGTTGCGATATAAATGCTAGAAATTTTTTCAGATCTGTGGTTCCATCATAGATTTTAATGTGCAAAGGAAGTTTGAAATCCTCTCGCATCTTAAAATCTGAAAGACGAGGTGTCAATGGTGATTTATCTACATCGTCATCTGTCACTATCTCCTTCAACTCATCTTCGAACATAAGACTCTCATGCCCATGATTTGGTGTTTTATTTATGTTTGGGGATTTTGGCTTGAGCGTAGCAAAAAATTGATTGTTCAAGCTTTCTATGTTCACTTCTAGGAACGCTTCGAATGCTCTCATTTCCTTTTCTTGGTTTGTGTAAGGAGATTCTGCTTCCTCTTCATCATCTTTCGTATCTTCCTATTGTCTTATTTTTATCTATTAGGGACACATGCTTGGTTCTGACTGGGGTTCATGTTTTTGTTGCGTCCAACCATTTATTATTGTGTCTATTGGTTGTGGCTTCTCTCACTTATAGCGAACGCCATAATTTACTTGAAGGATTTTGAAACGAAAAAATTTCATCCCACAGATGGTGCCAAATTATGTGGTAATCCAACCAAGTAAAGCTTTTGTCGTTCACTTTTAAGTATCTCATCCTGCAAAATAGATCTTGGAAGTGACTCCAGAGAAAATGATCCGACAATCAAATCAACCTTTTCCTTAGAGAATTAAAATTTCTAAGTTTTTTTTCACTTACCTGAGCCAGTGTTGCTCTTCCTGTATAAATAGCCTATCTTGGTCGTGGTTTCACATTGTTCGTGCTTGAGATTGTGGGTCGCATTATGATCATTATCTTTTTGGTTTGTGTCTATGTTCCATCTTTCTTGGTTTACGGTTGGATCAACTATCATCATGTTCCTTATTTATCAGCTCGTGGTTGAATTGGACTTTGGACTGAATGGCCTTAGCCGTTCATGAATCAAGATTGGGCTGGACTTTAGAAATCAAAAGTGTTTAGTTGGGCTAGGTATACACAATTGGTTAGATAGGTTATTTTGGAACATGTTGATAATTATTGAATTATACAGGTAAAACCAAATTTCAATTAGTATCAGAGCTAAGTCACTTATTCTTACCTTGGTATGTCAAGGAAAGTGTGATCCAGTTTTACCAATGACAACCAAAGAAGGAGCTTCTGTGTCTCGGACACCACTGCTGGAAGGAACTAACTGCAACTACTGGAAGACATGCATGAGAGTTTTCATTAATTCACTAGATGAATTGGCTTGGTACTGTGTTGAAACATATATAATCCACAAACTGAAAGCAATGGAGAAGGAGAATCTAGTTCGAAGGAACCAAAACTTAAAACTAAGGCATTATGGTCTCCAAATGAACTGAAGCTACAGTGGTAAACTCCAGAGCATTAAATGTTATCTTCATAGAAGTGGATGAAAATCAGTTAAAGCTCATCTCTACATGTCATCAGACAAAGAAATCATGGGATATTTTTGCAGACTGTACATGAAGAAACCATTCGTATACGTGAATCCAAACTACAAATGTTGGTCACAAATTTCAAAGATTTAAAAATGGAGGAGGATAATATTATTGTGGCGTTTAATGGGAAACTGAGAGATATCACCAATATGACGCATCAACTTGGAAATTTTTACAAGGAGTCCATACTGGTGAAAAGGAGTTTGAGATCACCCCCTCAAATATTTGCTATCAAAGTTGCGGCAGTAGTAGAGCAAGAGATGTGGCCACTATGACTCTAGATGAATTAAGGGGATAATTGTAAACCTATGAGATGACGTTGGAACATCCAACAAAGAAATTGTAAAAGGAGTTGGCTTTTAAGGCTTCGTCATCAAGAAACACTCATGAAGTTGATAATGATGGAATTGAAGAACTTGCATTTATAACAAAGAATTTCTCAACGGCAATAGATCTTGGGATCAAGACCTTGGTAATAATTGTAGAACACGAATAGAACAAATCAATCAGCAGTTCTTAAGAAATCAAAGTGGTGAAGTAAAGCAGCCAGTAAGGATTCAATGTGGGAATGTCAGAAATATAGACACATCCAGGCTGAATGTGCTAATACTTAAAAGAAGCAAGGTAAATCATATGTAACCTCATGTAGTTAATATGAACAAGAGGAGAAAGATGAAAAACTTATCAACAATTATGTAGCATTTGGGAAAAAATCATGATGTATCAAAATCTGACGATGTATGTTCCAAAATAGCAATGACAGACCAGGCTATATGTTCCAACATAGGAAAGTCAAGTTCTAACTACTCCTATAGTGATGATGAAGTCTAGGTTCTGAGTGATAAAGATATCTACACAGTACATGAAAAATGTATGAGCTGTGATTGAAGGTTGTTGACTCGAATAAAGTTATGAAAATAGAAGAAAAAAATTCAACTTGTTGAGAAAGAGAATGAGATATTGTTTCTAGTTATAGAACTTACAAAAGATATTGAACAGTTGAAACTAAATCTAAGCTCAACAACGAAGAGGGTTGAAATAGCTGAGGCAGTAACTAACAAATTGAACGGTGGAAAGGAAAATTTTGATAATATACTTACTATGGAGCAGAACTTTGGAAATTGACAAGGCATAGGCTATGACAAACCATCAATCAGCACTGCAGATTTCAAATCAGTGGTTCAAGACATGAAGAGAAAAGTGATCAAGACACATCAACGCAAACCTCTTATTTACATTTACTGCACCTATCAAGGTCGTACAGAAGAACAATGTTTTAAATTACTCAAAGGCATCATGAATGTATGACAACTGTCAATATTTTCCAACATAGATGATTTCCAATGATAAAAAATGGTCAGAAAGGTATAGATTCCTAAACACACTAATACTTGCCTTGTTGCTCGTACTTATCTTATTGCACACTTTAGAGACTCATGGTACTTTGATAGTAGGTGTTCTCAAAATATGACTGGAACTCAAGAGTATCTAACAAAGATCAAACCATACAATTGTGGATTCGTTATCTTTGGTGATGGAAAGAAGAGTCGAGTATTTAGAAAGGGTGAATTGGAGATCGAAGCTTTCCCTATCTTTACAAATGTTTGTGGATGATTTCAAGGCTAATATTTTGAGTATCATTCAGTTGTGTGATGCCAATATGACTATGGAGTTTCATAAAGACAAATACATAGTGAAACATAATGAAGAGAAAGTACTCTCTGGGATTCGGTTTTTAGACAATTGTTACTTAATGGAATAATAAGTGAAATGTCTAAGTTCATAACAAGATGGAGGAACAATGTGGCATAGGAGGCTTGGCCATATCAACTACATAAACCTTGTAAAAAATTCAACTTGAAGGTAGTACAAAGTATACATACACTCACTGGTGAAGAGGAAATTTTGTGCGGACAATGTCAACAAGGTATAAAAAATCATTCTCCCCACTCATCAATTCAGTATATCAGTACCTGGAGAATACTTGAACTACTACATATTGATTTAATAAGTCCAGTCAGTACACCTAGTGTGAGTGTCATGAAGTATATATCTGTGTGTGTTAACGATTTCTCCATATACACTTGGGTAGATTTTCTTGAAAAATATAATACGTTAGAAGTTTTCAGAAGTTTAGTGATCAAATTACAGACGGAGAAAGGAAGTCCAGTTGGAAAGATCATTACTAGTTAGTGATCACGACAGAGAATTTGAAAACTCTCAGTTTAGTGGTTTCTATGATGAGCTCGATATTCAGCACGAATTCTTAGCACCAATCACTCCTCAACAGAATGGAATTGTGGAAATAATGAACACAACTCTACAGGAAATGGCTCGAGTCATGCGGGCTGAGAAAGAAATTCATAAGAAATAGTGGGCAGAAGCCATCAATACAGCTTGCTACACTATAAACCGATTGTATCTCAGACCATTCACGAGCAATAAATCACATTAAATTTAGAAGGATGGGAAGCCAAATGTCTCATATTTTCATGTGTTTGGGAGCAAATGTTATATTCCCGAAGATAGAAAACAACTGGCAAAGTTTAACAACTGTAGAGATGTTGGGATTTTCATGGATGTTCTGTGAACAACCGATCTTATCGAGTGTAAAATCTTTGTACAAATAATCTTATGGAATCCATAAATGTTATTGTAGATGATTTCGATGATAAACAGGTATCATGTGAAGGAGAAGATGGACTAGATTTAGACTATGTTTAACATAGGATAGACCGTCCGATCAGCCAAACTATGTTGGAACATCCAAGCTCACATATAGTCCTATTGAACTCGATAACTTCCAGTATGTTGGAACATCTACTCTGATTGCTACATCGCATATTCTAGCACAAGCAAAGCTTGAACCCAGTATCAAGAAAACTTGCACAATCCATCGAGTAAACATCAGAGAACTTGAGGGATTGCAATGTGTAATCTCTCGCATTGAACAAAAAATTACAAGGAATCTATATTTGATGAATATTGGATTGTGGTAGTGCAAGAAGAACTTGGGAAATTTGAGTGCAACGATGTGTGGTATCTCACTTCTCTCCCCAAGAATAAGTATGATGTTGATGGACATATTACACGGAATGAAGCATGTATGGTTGTTCAGGGTTACACTCAGGTTGAAGGAGTTAATTTTGATGAGACATTTGAACCAGTCGCTAAGTTAGAATCTATTCGCAATTCTTGTTATTGCTTGCATTATGAATTTTACACTGTATCAGATGGATGTCAAAGTGTTTCCCTAAATGTAGTGGTCAATGAAGAAGTATACGTGGAACAACTTAAAGAATTTTCGGATCATCACTTTCCACATCATGTGTATCAACTCAAGAATGATTTGTATGGATTAAAATAAGCACCAAGGGCGTGGTATGAGCGACTCACTACCTTACTTATTCAGAAAGGTTATCATCGAGGAGGATTATATCTCACCTTATTTGTGTTTAACAAATCATCAAATATTTTGACTGCTCAAATTTATGCTGATGATATTGTTTTTGGCTCTACTTAACCATCTAGGGTACATGATTTCGTAACTTTCATGCAGGCTGAATTTTAGATAAGTATGGTTGGAGAACTCACCTATTTTCTAGGTTTTCAGGTGAAACAAGAAAAGTGTGTCTTGTTTATAAACCAAAGTAAGTATACCTTGAATTTGGAAAAAAGGTTTGGACCGAGTAATTCTCGAGCTGTAAGAACACCAAATAAGGCTATTGACAAATTGGTCAGGGATGAGAAAGGAGTTGGAGTTGATCACAAATTATACAGAAGTATGACTGAGAATTTACTGTATCTGATAGCCAATTAGCCAGACATCTTTTTCAGCATATACGTATATGCAAGATTTAAGGTTGATCCTAAAGAATCTCACTTGACTGTAGTCAAAAGGATAATTTGATATGTTAGTGGGACTTTTGAGTATTGAACTTGGTTTTCTAAAAATCAAGACTCTCATCTGGTTGGTTATAGTGATTCTGAATGGACTGGTAATGAAGATGGTCGTAAAAGCACCACTGGCAGATGTTTCTTTATTGGTATGAATCTGATATCTTGGTATAGTAAGAAACATAAAATTTTCTCCTCATCAATTGCTAAAGCTGAGTATCTTGCTGCTAGAAGTTGTTGTGCACAACTATTGTGGATGAATTTTTTTGAGTGACTATAGGATTAAAGAAAAACCTCTAAAAGTGTATTGTGACAACAAAAATGCAATTGATATATGAAAAAAATATAATTCAACATTCTCGAACAAAGCACGTTGATGTAAACCATCATTTTATTCGAGGTCTAGTTGAAAGGAAGGAAGTGGTGGTTGCCTATGTTCCAACATCTGAGCAGTTTGCGGATATTTGTACAAAACCATTAGACACTGTAATTTTGGGCTCCTCAGATAACACTTAAGTGTATGTCAAATTTGAGGTATTTTTTTCTCATTAGCTTTTACTCAGTTCTTAGTATTTTTACTTGTGTATATAAATTTAGAAAAAACACAAAAAACATAGAAAGAAGGAAATGTGAACAAAATAAATAGAAAGATGGGAGCTATGTGGATATGGTGGAATTAGTCTGACATTGAAAAGGTAGAGAAGTGCAAACCTAGGATTATTAATGGTTGCTTTACCAAGCAAGATGGAGATGAATATTTCATAGTTTACTCTACTACGTCAATTCCTAGCTATGTTTAGTTGGAGGAGATTGAAACCCCAGTACAAGAAAATCCCAAAGAAAATGAGGAGAAAGTTAAGAAAGTGAAGGTTTATGCAAGTCTGCCTTCAACAAAACACTATGATCATAAAGTTGGGAAGAGGAATGTAGTGCAACGAGCACCCTCTATAATTGTTGTTCCTGACAATGAAGATGAGAGTAGTGCTGCATATGTTCCGACACTGAGAGCATAGGGAGATTTTGCGTGGCTATGGATGTTGATGAACCTGGCCTAGGTTTCGTAGATTTTGACATGGGAGGTCAAGGCAGTCAGGTCAATGATAATGGAGGGAGCACCTATTTTCATGTGGAGGAATCATAGGTAGGAGAAACAAGGGAAGATGATCCTACAATAGAGCAAGATCGGCATGTTGGAACACGGGATGCAGCAACCGAGAATGAACTGGTTGAGTATGTTCCAACACAGGAGGCTAAGCTAACATATTCCAGTGATGAGGTCTTGGATGAATACATCTAGACCAGAGCAAGGAATGCTAAGAGGAGTCTACACCTCAATAATCCCAACCATTCAATAAGAGCAAGAAGGAGACTCTTGTTCCAGCATCAAAGAAGAAACCTACTCTTCTTGCATCTTTAGTAAGTGATGTTTTATCTGAGAATTTTTATGATGATGTCTATGAGAAGATGTGAGATGTGTTTTTCCAAAGGAAAGTTATTTCTAAGAGACCAGTATATCTTGAAGCCTCATAGAAAGTGGTTTCTATGATTTTCTGTAATTTTTAGGGTTAAAGACGACTACCACTCTGTATGAGGACTACAATAAGCAGCCAGTCTCTGAGGTTTATTATAATTTAAAGGCTGAAAATTTGGAGGAAGATTCTCCATGGTATGGTAGGGTATATGTGAGAAGCTGAGTAATAAATTTTTCTGCCAAGAGAACTAACAAATTGTTGGGGTTGAAAACTCCTGATAATGATGAGGTATTTTCTGAGGAGTTCGGGGTCATAGATAACTTGATTTTGCTTGATATTTTTTGTGGATACAAGACTGAGTGGCCAGCTACTGGACATTCCCAAGCCTCCTGCCTGTTCTCCTGGCACTTTAGTCTATATTAGATAGTAGTTAACTGCTAGATGTCATCCACCAACACCATTACTCTCACCTCGGAAATGGCAAAACTGTTGTACTATGTTGGAACACAGAAGTCAGTTAACTTGGGGTTGTTCATACATCAGAGCATTATGAGGCAAGCCATATCTCCCAAGGCCAAGCATGCACTGGTATATCCTTGTCTTATTTTAGCTTTGGTTAGGAGGAATAAGGCCAAGCTTGCGGCTACAAATGCAAAGTTGGGAGCACTGGCCATTCCGATTGTTGCTTTGGAGGTTGAGAAAGTCATAATTAAGGAAGAGAAGACACAATTAGAAGCACAGATGGCTGCTCCTATGCAGTTTTGTAATGGATATGTTCCAACATATGCAGATTTTGGTTTCAGGGGGCACATTTTATTGGATATTTTATTCAGTTATCTGTGATTATATCCTTTGAAATATTATGTCCCCAGGAGGACAGTACCACAAAGAAACCCCTCTAGCACCAATTTATTGGTGCTAATTTTTGAAAATCGGTTCTCAAAATGGTAGGGCACACGTTTAATTTATTTTAACACCAGTTTTTTGAAAAAAAAGTTGTTAACTTAACACCGATTTAACAAAAATCGTTGCCTAAATAGATGCTTGGAAAATTTTGGCACCGATTTAGTTTTTCTTAACTCCAATTTTTTGAGAAACGGTGTTAAATATTCACATTTTGGTATCGGTTTAAGGGGCACCGGTTTTAAGGCCAAGAGGAACTGTCACCGGCTTAAAGTATCGGTTTAAAAAAACAGGTGTTGAAAATTTTAAAAATTCAATCTTCCCACCAAAAATTTCTTTAAAAATTGCCAAATATTTCATGCGATGGGCACAACTGCATGCTGGCGCTCTGAGTTAAATTCTTTTTTTCTTAAGTTTTAAAATCGTTCACTTCTTTTGTTGACTTCAACTAATAACTAAGTTTACTTAAATTAATCAATGATCAACCTTTCTTAACCTAATATAAATAAATACGAATAAAAATGTTTGACATTAACTAACCAACGATCAACCCTTAAATGACTTAGTATATATAAATACAAATAAAAATGTTTCAATTTAACTAATAAGAGGTTAACCCTTATTTGACTTTTCACATGTAAATACTAATAACTAAATTGACTTTAACTAATCAACGGTCGCCCCTTACTAAACTTAATATGTATAAATAAGAATATAAATGTTTCACTTTAACTAATCAATGGTCAACCCTTACTTGACTTTGTATATATAAGCATCAATAACTAAGTTAATTTTAACTAATCACAGTCGACCCTAATTTGAATTAGTATATATAAATAAGAATATAAATGTTTGACTTTAACTAATCAACATTCAACCTTATTTGACTTTTATGAACAAACAGTAATAACAAAATTGGTTTTAACTGATAAGCGATCAATCCTTACTTGATTTAGTATATATATATAAACACTAATAACTAATTTGGTTTTAAATAACCAATGATCTACTATTACTTGACTTCCTATTTATTAACACTAATATTTAAATTGACTTAAAACAATCCACAGTTAACCCTTACTTGACTTTTTGTATATAAACAATAATAACTAAGTTGAATTCAACGAATCAACGGTAAATTCTTACTAGACTTTTTATGTACTAATACAAATAACTAAGTTGACTACAATTAATCAACGATAAACCCTTACTTGACTTAGTATATATAAACACTAATAACTAAGTTGACTTTAACTAATTAACGGTTAACCCTTACTTAACTTAGTATGTATAAATACTAATAATAGTATATTAGTAGGTATAAATACTAATAACCCTTACTTAACTTAGTTGATCAAATAACTAAGTTAATTTTAACTAATCCCGGTCAATCCTTATTTGAATTAGTATATACAAATACGAATATAAAAGTTTGACTTTAACTAATCAACGCTCAACCTTATTTGACTTTCTATGTACAAATAGTAGTTACTAAGTTGACTTCAACTAATCAACGATCAACCCTTACTTGACTTAGTATATATAAACACTAATAACTAAGTTTACTTTTACTAATCAATGATCTACCCTTACTTAACTTGGTATATAAACACTAATAACTAACTTTACTTTTACTAATCAACGAACAACCCTTACTTGACTTAGTATATATAAATACTAATAAAAATGTTTAACTTTAACTAATCAACGGTTAACCCTTATTTGACTTTCTATATGTAAACACTAATAACTAAATTGAATTTAACTAATCAACGGTCACCCCTTACTTTATTTAGTATGTATAACTAAGAATATAAATGTTTCGCTTTAACTAATCAATGGTCAATCCTTACTTGACTTTGTATATATAAACATTAATAACTAAGTTAACTTTAACTAATCACGGTCAACCCTTATTTGAAATAAGATATATAATTACGAATATAAATGTTTGACTTTAACTAATCAACGCTCAACCTTATTTGATTTTGTATGTACAAATAGTAATAGCAAAATTGAATTTAAGTAATAAATTGTCAACTCTTACTTGATTTAGCATATATATGAACACTAATAACTAAGAGCAAGTCCAACAGCTTCCCTAAATTTTTCTCTAGGATGGGGAATGAAAGACAATATTCCCTATATTTTTTTGACCCAACTCCAACAGCTTCCCTATTTTGCATGATCTGGCATTTAATACACATAGT
>JAULKK010327950.1:0-11049 GCA_032355705.1 Rubia peregrina | reverse complement strand
TCATACTTTTATCTTCCACATCTCATTCAGTGGTATGAGTTTGCTTATGCTAGAGAAAGTGTGAACCATAATGAATGAAACAAAACACAGGGGAGGAAAATAGATTACAATTTGCTATTTTGTGTATAATTCTCTTTAAAAGTTCTTTGTTATTTAGAGATATGTTTCGTTACAATCATTACTACTGATGCATTTACAATTCTGGATTAAAGGAAGGGATAAGTAAGGGAATAATGAAGGTTATAAATTTGGGAATTAACATCATAATGAAGGTTAAGTTACAAATGGGGAATTAATGGCATTATGAAGGTTACAAATTTTGAAGCTAACATCATAAAGGAGGCTAAGTTACAAATGGGGGAATTAAGGGCATCATTATGGTTCAGTTACAAATTTGGGAATGCAGAGCATAATTATTCAAAATTTGTAGCAGATTTCACCTGTTAGCAAATTTGGGGAGTTGTTTGTTGACGTTTTCAGCTGCAAATGCAACAAATTTGGCTCCCATTAGACTTTCATTTCATGTGATAATTTTGTTTTCTCTTTCATTGTAGTAAGTAGATATTACTAATCTTGGATTCTCTCCACAAGATGCTATGAAATCACCATATATTGCTTCAGTGGAGTGCATGATGTATTTAAGAGAGAAGTTTTGGTGAACCTCTGGTAATATTTTTTAATCATTTTGAGGTTAGGAAGCAATGAATGTTGGGAAGAAGATAGTGTGGGAGTTACAATGTTGTGAAGTGAAACTGGAAACCATTTGGACATAATGGAGGTTGAGTTACAAATGGGGGAATTAACTGCATTATTATGGGTCGGTTACAAATGTGGGAATGAAGAGCATAATTATTCAAAAAAAATTTGCAGAAGAAACCATGACAAATAGTGACATGGCAAGCTAATGTGGGCAGCTGTGATAGTGCCACGTGGCAACAAAGTTGCTGCTTTAGTTATATATTTATATTTTGAAATCATTACATATTTATGCTAGATTTAACCCCACACAGTAGCCCAACCTAACAACTATAACTAACCAATTGATATTTTCTAAACTTGAACACATCTTTTGGCTCATACATTGTGGGGTGAACGTCTCACAACTGGACCTATCACGGGGCCTATGTACCATTTAGGTAATCTATTACTCAGTCTCCAATCTTCGTCATCACCGGGTTGCACAATTTTGTGGTTTCGAAGAGATTCATGTAGCTAAATTTCTCTAATCAGCGGTAGAGAGTGCTCGTTGAAGGGGTTTTGAGGGCAGGTGCATTTTAGTTTGAAGCAGTACGGTACTGCGTGCCTCTATGTTGTTACCACAGTTCTGGTTTTGAGAACCTTTTTTGGAGGTTGTCACTTGATTTCTCCAGTTAGCGGTGGGGAATAACCTAAATCTCATCAGAGTCATAAGAGAACCAACAACACCCCTAAATAAAACATTAAATTAACCTAAACTCTGCCTTCATCCAAGGAAGTCATGTTATAGCACAACTCTTCTATAGCCCAAAATTATCGCCGAGGGAGCATTGCCCTCCGAACCCGCCGCATATGTGGTTACTACAAGCAAGTGGGAGCTCCGTTGTACACTAGAAACTCTGTTTGATAAGTACATAATACTATTGAAAAACACATTTTCCTATTTCTTAATGGGCCAGACCATGTACCGCCACCAAATGACCTATTTCTTGACTACCGCCCGTAACCCATCACCATTAAGGTTTCTATGCTTTTGCATCGTCTCATTTCATTTTCAAATGGGGTATTAATGATAATATATATATAACTATCCTCGAGCAGCTCTGTGATTAAAACAACATCATTTTACTTTATTTATATGTTATGCTTTCGTATCATCTCATATTATTATCAACCAGGGGTATTAATGATTTATTATATATCTGACTATCCCTTTTGACATACTCTAGTGGAGGAATGGGTTATTATTTAAAGGTGGTGAAAAGAATATTAGGACGACGATTACTAAGAATCGTTCATGGCACATCCGCGAATCCTAACCCCTCTTTGCACAGTGGTTCCAATACCACAGTTGTAATATCTATGCACGGCGTTTCCAAACGACATTGTTTAAAAAAATTTAAATACCTTGTAATGTTTCCATTTTTTGAAACAATGGAAATGATCGTGTGTGAAACATACTTCCAACTTCGAAAATTTGTTACCGGAATGTAAAGAGAATGTCTTGTAACCAGAACATTGATCGGCCGATTCAATTTCCGATATCGGAATATAATGTCGGTTATTGGGTCAGGATTACAATTTTGGAAACTGGGTTGGAAATCAGAAACGTTGTGAGATTGGGAATGGATTTCGATATGTGTTTTTTGAGTTCGTTTAACGGACGATGTTTCAGAATACTTCTTGTTCTTTATGAAATTGAATAATGTTTGAGTTCCAAATTCGAGATTACGATCGACTCTTCTAATGATTCCATTGCTACGTAACGTTCGCACATAAAATATTATTGAAAACTGTGGTTATAAGTAACAGAAAAATATCATAACTGCAGTTCATATCCACATGCAATAGGCCAACACATGCAAGTAGTTTTAGAAAGTAACATACAAATTGTAAGACAAAGTTTATTGTAAGGTAAAATGAGAAACACATAGTAAATTTTTAATGTATTTAAGTAAACCAAGAAAATGTAACTGAACTTGAATACATAGAAGATCTTAGTGTATTAAAGCAAGCAAAACAATGTAACTAAATGAAAAAAAGGACTTTTGGGATTTTATACACTAATGTTACTAAAGGTTTTTATGATGAACCTTAACTTCAACTAGTCTGACAGGTTTAATTTAGTGTAATTTCATGAACCTAAACTAGTAGATAGTTACTCATCGAATGCAATGATGAGTGGGAGGTATATCTACCTAAAGCCATAGATGGTTATTGTTTACGAAAACAATAAACCTTCCAGCACTCCCCGTTATTGGGCAGATAATATAGTATAACCTAGAGGGAACCATGGGAGAAAAGAACATAAACAATTTCAAGCCTGTAAAGAAAACCACAAAGTTATCCAAACAACTCACAACATGGTGAATGATGGAAAACATATTAACATAAAGAAGAGATTATATGTTTGAGGTAGTCTCCCTAATCACCACATCACGTGGATGAATTCTTGTGGATTCTCAAGGGTTGAGTTTTCTACCTTAACTGCTGTTTTGAGACAACAGTGATTCAAAATCAACCAAATGTCTGCAAATGGGTCCTGAGAAAACAATATGTGACTATGACTTATCTTTGTGTTGCATATCATATTTAATGAAATAAATAACACACATTTAATTTTCAACAATCTATAACTGCACATAACAAAAAATATATGAAACATTTATCAACGAAAAACAGTAACTGAAACTATCTTTTTCTTATCAAGTCCAAGCATTCCCATGGAGGCCTGGAGAATGACAAAGTCCATCCTGACCCTGCTCGTTTGAAAACCTTCTGCTGACCTTTCCCTGGCTAGAATATCTGGTCCCTGCCACTTCAGAGAATGAGTCAATCACAAAGGGATATGTTGGAGGGTGAGATGTTGGCGAATTCGATTGTGATGGTGGAGATGAGACTGCCACGTGCTGGGGAGATGAGGCGGATGTGATGGTGTGAGTTCAAACCAGTTGTGGATTTTGGCTGTGGATTTGTGCAGAAGAAAATCAATGGGCAGGTGATGGATGTCACCATATTCTGTTGCTAATGAATCCTAATAGCGAATTTGTGAGGGTGGATGAGGAAATACGAAGATTGTTTGGAGATTGATAGCAAGCAAGAAAACAAGAGTTTGGAGAAGATGGCGGATTTTATGCTTTTTGAAGGAGTTAGAAAGGTTTTATAAATGAAGTCAATTTATGAAATAAGACGCTTGAACCGCCTTCTAACCTCAATTTTTATGCATCATTTAATAAATGTTCTGAAATTAAACATTGTTCGATTATATTTTAAACTCCGTTAGGCACAATTACAAAACTATTTTGGAGAGTCGGAATTGAAAATGGTCATGGAAAATAACCTCGTTTTCATTTTGACTAGGGTTCCAAAATGCAACGGCGGATTCCACATTGGAATAGCAACGGTGGATTCGACACTGTCTACTAGCAACACTCTTGATTTCCAAACCATACCACATAAAAAGTTTGATCCTCCAAAGTCTCATAACCAAACCCTGAAATACCTTCACCCCAATTAACCATTTATTCATTCAAATTACATCTTAGCACAAGTTTGTAATCCTTAAGGATGGTAAATCGAGGAGAAAAAGCAAGCCAACTAATCCTTCAACTTCTACATTCGATGGTCTAGATACAACAATTAAACTACCATGGGATGAACCTGAGGAAATCGTCGAAATGAGGAAATGAGCTATTATGTGGTACACTAGATAACAATGGGGGCCACGAGCATTCTTCGAAGCCTAAAGCTAGTTGAGAATTCTTCAACAAGGCAGCAGAGGAGCGTCATGTTCAATGGGTACTTTGGAAATGCACTCCAACCAAGGTGTCGAACCCTAATTCAGTACTTGATTTACATTTTGGATACATATTGGATTATTTCTAACCCCATTATTTGCATAACCTAATGACAATGAATAGTTCAATCGACCCAGGCGAAGTGTTATGGTTTTATGCTAACTTGAAAAAATTTCGTGACAATGATAGGGTAACCAAGGTTAATGGAAATACTAGGACTGTTACTAAATTCACGATCAATGTTGTATTATGGTGTCCCTTGATTGACCCTAGGTTTTTACGCCCCATTATCCCGTATGACCCTTATGAGATTATCCATCAACAATCTTAGCCAGCTAAGTCCGACTTCTAAGTATGAGATGATACAACCCTACACCTTTTACAAATATGCTTATATAACCTTATAAGTTTTAGGAATGTGCTGATTAAACCCTATTAATTTTTACAATGTGAAGATATAAGCCTACCTGTTATAGCGGCGACGTGACGGTGGTCCGACAACAATAATTGGGGTAGTAATGACGTTAAGGTCAATAGCATCATTTCTTATTTTTCAGTTTTTGGATTCTTTTTCCAGAAGAGAAAAAATGTCCTGTCATGGAATTCCGGCTAAAATTTGTGTGAAAACGTATTTTTGCACTTTCACTTATTATTTAGGGTTATATTGACACTTTCAATCATCCGAAGGTTATATTGACATCTTTGTGAATTATAGTGTTATATAGTACTTTTCTCAAAATTGAATAAGTACTTATATGAAGGGGGGAAAAAGCTAGATGTGATCATTAAGGATAAATATTAATTTATTATACATCTAATTAGTGGGCATACAGACGAGGTAGAAATGGGTTAGATGTGAAATAATATCCATGTTTGATACGTTACCCATGATGGATATCATTTTATTTTATTTTTGAAAAAGACAAACATCCTCATTATAATACTTTTCAAATATTTAAGTAACACTTTATAAACTATTAAACATTTTAAATAAGTGTTGCAAATAGAATGTTACGTTAACTCTAATTTATAGTAGTGTTCGTGTGGTTTTGATTTGAAAAAAGAACTTTTGGATGAAAGAATACGAAGCTTCGAGAGGTGCCGGGATAGCTAATTTGATAATATTGATATTTATTAATTAAAGTTATAAAAAATTAACAATGATTGCAATTTCCATACTTTCTCAAGACTTTTGTTCAAAATAATTGAGTAAATTTAACCATCCATTAACATACTCTTTAAAACTATTTGTAGTTAAAGCAGAATCGGACTCATAATTCCGAAGTGTTTTTCTTACAAGAATTAGTTATAAAATATGATTTCTATTAACATGACTGTTATGCTAATTTTCTCTCCAGGCATAAGGCAAATGACCATGGAAGGAACAAAAATATTATTTAGAGGTTGCTATGTTGTCATTAATTAGCAATATTGTGTTTGCAATAATAATATTAAGGATCCCTCTAATTAATTATTAAGCATTTAATCATAAGTCAACCACAATTAATTATCAATATTTACTGCCACCTGACCAGACTAGTTTATGAAACTGTGCTTCGTTTTATGTCAACAGCACATTCTTAATTCAAATTTTGGATCGACGAGTAAGCAACCAGTACGAATAACATGGCTTTCTGAAAAGAATTCCAACTAGCACGAATAACATGGCTTTCTGAAAAGAATTCCAACTAGCATTTTATTGGTTTCTTTACTAGCATTGGATCTAGCAAATCTAGTTTCAGCAGCAGTAAAACAAAATTTTAAAATAGAAGCAGCAGGAAAGCTCACAACCCCTACATATATTTGTACCTTCCCAGCCCAGCCCTATTCCACCACAATAATCACTTCCCATAAGCTCTAAAGAACCATGAGCTCTCCATCGTTCAACCTGCTCTGCGTAGCTGGGGATGATGCTCCTGCAGGCACCGCATGGCGCGAAAGCCGACATCAACTGTGACCAGGTCAAAAAAGATTTGGCGCCATGTATGGCCTACTTCACCTTGGGATGGTTGCTTCCCCAGTGTTGCCCCGCGATTGAGGGAGTGATCAGCAAGGCAACCACTCGGGCCGATCGCCAGAGCGTTTGCCGTTGCATCACTGCCAAGAGAGACAGTAGTGACATTGCCAAAGCCCAAAAGCTTGGTGAAGCATGCCATGTTGGACTCACTTATTCCTTCGACTCCAAGATCGATTGCTCCATGTAAATATCTCTCGACCGGTCTTTTTCTCGCTGTTTATGTCATTTGAAACCCGTTTCTAATCTATTCTAGCCGGGTTTGTTTGTCTCTATGATACCTTAAGTTTACATTTTGTTTCCGGTTTAACGATCCTTTCATTTCATGTTGCCAGGATAATGTACATAGGATACTATGATGAGCAGTTTCCTCCGATGCTGACGAATTTATTTTGCTGTTTTGCTTCTATTTCAGGGTGAAGTAATACTGATTCAAGCTCGATGGAATGGGTGGTTGTATGCCCTGGCGTCTTTTCTTTTTCGATCTTTTCCCTTTTTTCTGAATAAAAGTTGAGTTTAACTACCTATTTAAAGAATAATATGATTTCGGAAGCCTATTATCTATGCTTTGCTCGATTGGGTGCCTGTTATTATCGCTGTTATCTATGTTGGAACACAGACCTTTAATCCTCACCCACAATAAAGTAAATAACAGAGATATTGGTTCGGTGCATTACTACTGATGCATACGATAACATTCATCCTCTGTTGTTTCTCCCTAGGTAGCACGGGTATGGAAATAGACCATGATACCCGTACGGGATACGTACCGGATATGGATTTGGTGTGGATTCGGTCCGGGGACGTCTCCGGTACGGTTTGACTTTTTGGGTACTTTGACCGGGTACGTCAAGGGTACGGTCAAGATGCATGGGTACGATTTGGGTACATTGTACTCCATTAAATATGAATTTAAAAAAAATCTATATTAAAATTATAAATAAGAAAAAGTGCAAAAGTTGAAAAGTAGAGCAAAACTCTTCAGTCCTTCACCTTCATACGTGCATCTCCTTTCGTCTTTCGACCATCTCTATTCAACGAACTCTTTCAATTCAACTCCTCTCCTAATCTTGCTAGAGTTTATTTGCTAATTATTGTGATAAATATAAGTTTGAACTACATTTGAATGTTTTCGTTTACTTTAAATTGTTTACAATATAAAATTATATTATCTTTGATTCAAAAATGATTAATTATTAATATTAATATATATTTTTAATTTTTATTTATAATCAAACCCATTTCTTACCCGTATTCCCTAATTTTCAATTTATCGAATCCTGTACCCGTACCCGGAATCGTACCGCTGTTACTAAGCTCCTACTAAAAAAGCTAACCTTAGTATAAATATAGGAGACTTAGAACAAGAAATCCTCCAATCTTGCAACTAAATGATCCGTAACTGACTTTGTTTGATAGAACTTATAAATTGATTTACTTACAAGTAAAATATTTTTTTATGTTTGATAAAGTGCTGAAAATAGTTTATTTTAAAAGTAGAAACTATTTTTGGGCGGAAAACAGAAAATGATCTTTCCCTACTTTCAAAATAAGCCAGTTTCGTTTATAAGCACGTCTCTGCCAAACAGAGTCTAAGTATGACCATTTTGCTATGACGAAGCAATTATCCAATTTATTTTCGTTGATCGATCATAATTAAAGATATAATTTTATAAGAGACAGAACGATAAAATATAAAAACCAACTTGATTATTTCAACATTTACTTGTTCATAGAAAATTCGACTCATAATCCCCAATTTTTACGGTGTGTGGCGAACTTGAGAGCCCTTACCCATACCTCCGTAACGCATTCAACACCCAGGAAATATGTTTGGAGTTACTACTACATGAGAGGGTCATTAGCACCATTATTTTTTTTTTGCAATAGCACCGGTATTTTGGCCCCCAAAAAAATTGGGGCGTAGGTATAGCAATGTACTTAATGGTTACAGTAATAATGCATAATCCCGTAATGGGTGATTCTGTTGGTGTTTTACGAAACACAAGCTATTTAAGTATACTTGAATTCGACTAGTTGTGAACTCGAGACGTTAAAAAAAGTTCGGTGGTGTGGAGTACACACTTGTATAAACTATCTACGAGTTTACAGTTGATAGGAAAAGGATTAATTGTATTGATGATGACTAATATGACTTGTCCTAGAATGAAGAAATGTTACTCCCTTTGTCCCAGCTCAAATTGGAATGAATCAAAGATTCAGTCAAACTAAGAAAACTTTGACTACATATTTGAATAGATATATAAATAATAATATTGTTGTAAATGATACCGTTTGATTCATCATAACAAGTCGTTTCTAAAAAGTAACTTTTTAGAAACCGATATAATACGTAGTTAAATATATTAATGGTCAAATGTCTGTGTTGAAAATCGTGAAAAAGATTCCTTGCAATTTGAGCTGGGACGGAGGGAGTATATATAATGGAGAAATTTAAATTAAATAACACTAAAATTATACTCTTATAGCATTTAAAATTCTAAATTAATTTAAATGCTTCAAAAGTTTAATTGGCCCAATATGAATTCAGCCTATTCAATGGTCTAATTAATCAGGACCATTCATTATATAGTAGGGTTAATCTAGACCTTTCATCTTGTGGGACACTAATATATAAATAAATAGGGTTTGGATACTCAAACCCTAATACCTCTTTTGGACATTTGCTCTGCTGCTCTCATTCGGTCATCACGTCTTATCTTCTCATTCAATTTTCATCTTCTTTCCCCTCATTAATCCGCACTCTATAAGGCAAAAAACTCTTGATTTTTGTCCGAAAACCCTATATTTTTATGCCTTCTTGCATTTCTTTCTTCTCTTTTCGTTGTTATTATTTCCTCTGTTGTAGGTACTTTGGTCATGAGTCTAATGACCAGTTCTTCAAGAAGAGAAGAGATTAGTTACTGTACTTTGATTGTGCTTTGGCTATTCTTGTTTTATATTAATGTAGGAAATGTTAGTTACTGAACATTTCCATGGCTGATTATTCTAATCTTGATGGACATTTCCAGCACTAAAAATTCTATTTAAACTAAACATTTTAAAGCTTTAGTTGAGTTTTAAAAAATCTCAATATTTTTTTGAATGTTACAATGAATGTACCTTTGGAAGGTAACACTCAGAGTTTTGTGAAAAGGGATTCCGGTAGATAATAACGAGACATTGGTTTCATTAACGATAAGGATGTTGAGTATTACGTAAGCATTCAGAAGTTTGGAAAAACTATAATTTTGTAGAGTTGTTGATAATGGAATACCTGTGTTGCATGCTCTATGTTGTTGTAAAATCATACTCGACTATTGGTAGTAAAGGTGGTAGGAGACATCTTACAAAATGTTAAGGGAGAACTAGCTATTTAGGTTTCTTTGGTCAAGAAACTTAGTGTTTAATGCATGCTCGAGCTATTATTTGTCATGCGTATATGTTAAATATGGTCGAACATGAATATACTAGGAAGTTTCTTACTTATTTGAACTCATGTGTGTCACCGGTCTAGGAATACTATGCTTTAACCATGGTCGAACATGAATATACTAGAAAGTTGCATATTTATTTGAACCCAAGTGTGTGTCACATGTCTAGGAATATTGTGATTTAAGTATTGTATTAGAGAGCATGATAATATTAAAAGTTTTTTGCTTAATAGTTTGAATAATTATGTTGCTGGTAGGATTAGTTTTACATGTGATATATGGGTTGAACTCATGTGTTTCACCGGTCTAGGAATACTATGCTTTAAACATGGTCAAACATGAATATACTGGGAAGTTGCATATTTATTTGAACCCAAGGGTGTGTCACATGTCTAGGAATATTGTGATTTAAGTATTGTATTAGAGAGCATGATAATATTTAAAGTTTTTTGCTTAATAGTTTGAATAATTATGTTGCTGGTAGGATTAGTTTTACATGTGATATATGGGCTACTTGCACTAACCGTGGTTATCTCACACTTACTGCTCATTATGTTATAAAATATTGGAACTTTGGTGCAACATACTGAATTTTAGGCGTTTTCCCCTCCTCATTCTGTTGTCGATATCAAACATATTGTGCTTAATTTGATAAAAGATTGGTAGCTCCAAGACTATAATTTGATAAAGGATAGGCAGCTCCAAGGAAAACTAGACAATTCTCGAAGTATGAAAATATGGTAGCTCTTTTTAAAAATAATTTGCAAAATGTTTCTCTTACCCCTTGTGGTGGAAGGTTTTTCCACATTCGTTGCAGCGCTCATATTTAAAATCTTATTGTTCAAAGTCGTTTGAAATATGCTAAGTCAGATATAAGTAAATTGATATGGATATGATCTCAGACTTAATTTATTTGAAACTTTCGTGGTTGATACATTAATATATTTTTTCTCTTAAATTGCTAATTGATTGTCCAACTCGTTGGAATTCTACTTGTTTGATAATTAAAAGAGGCATACTAGCTAAAATTATATTAAATCATCGAGTAAAGTGCGTTTTTGATCCTATAAGTTGGTTGAAAGTGCAGAAATGACCTTGTAAAGTCTGA
>JAULKK010327931.1:0-11051 GCA_032355705.1 Rubia peregrina | reverse complement strand
ATCCAATCATCAATCCGGACTAAACTCAAAAAATTAAACAAAATATCATAAAAATCTTTATATTCTACACCATATCTATCACATATCTCTATTCATGTGATGAGAATGGGAAAAAATCACAGGGCCAAATTCAATAACGCATTAATCTAGTTAATTAAGGGGAATTTTGGATGAAGTTGCCATTTTTGAAAGGTTCTCGCACCTCCACTTAAATATCTGTTGTGTTGACTTCACTAAAGCTATTTCTTCGCCATTAAAATTACACTCTGGAACGTCGAAAATCAGTAGAAGAGGTTCAAATGGTAGTTGTGTGTGGTCAGCATTAATTTTGTACTAATATATAACACTTTGTTTTTATAATACATGTGATATAACCCTACATTTTTCACAAATGTGCTGATATAACCCTATAAGTTTTAGGAGTTCTGATATAACACTATTAGTTTTCATAATGTGCTGATATAACCCTACTTGGTCTGATAGTTGTTCGGCAGCGATCCAGTGGGGGGTCCGACAGTGGTTCGGCGATGCTCAGGGAAACATTCTCATTTCCTTTTTTTTGCCTTTTTGTTTTTTCCTGAAGGGTAAAAATATCTTTTCACAAAATTCTGGCTAAAATTACTGGAAAGGGTTATATATGCACTTTCTCTTATTATCTAGATTTATATTTGCACTTTCAATTATCAGAAGGTTATATATGCACTTTTCTCATCAATTTGTTATGTCATCATAAAATTAAAATTCATATTTTTTTTATCATAATCCCTCTTTCTCATCTCTATTTGCTCAAATTTGACCACCAATAACTTTAGTTGCAAATGCTATGGACATATTACAATTTGATATTATATATATGCTGATATAATATAAAATTCACAAATAATCGTTGTTGTATGTATTGATATATAGTGGGTATACAAGACCTAAACAAATAAAGATTATAATGTATACAAATATTCCTCCATTACCCCCCTCAAGCGAAGCGTGACACTGGTCGCAATGCACAACTTGAAACACAAGAACTCAAAATGAGGACAAGGTAAACCCTTCATAAAGTTCTCAGCAAGCTGCAAGTCTGAGAACATGAAAAACCCTGAGCTTGCAAGAATTGCAACTTGCTTTTCACTCCTCTTTTTCTTGTTCTATAAATAACACTTCATCCACTCATTCCTTAGCTCTATTATCCTGACTTTGGGCTTCAAAACCATAGGTTTTCATCATATTCTTCAATTTCTTCTTGTTTCTTTGTATATTTTTGTTCTATCATATGGGTTTTGATTATTTAGGCTAGTTTTCTACTTGGGAGTAATTGATTGAGGCTTCATTGCCCATGTCTTGAGAATCCTTTCTAACTATTTATTGCCTTTTGTATTACATATTTATGAAGCTTCCTATGTTAGTTTTTGATATCATTAATGTGTTTGGAAGTTTGAGTGTATGAAATTCTTGTATGATAACTTGTTAGGATTTGGTAAAAGTAGCTAATTTTTCCCTCTTTTGATATTTAATCCAAGAGCATGAGTTATAACTTCTATTGAGTTTATGATTTAATAATTTCTAGATGAATGTGATGACGTTGAATTGTTTGTCATATTTTTTAAGGTAGCAAATAGAAGAGATCATTGATTGTTAACCTTTCTTGACTAATCTTAATAAATGCACAGATTGGTTAAATTCTTAAACATTTGGATTAATGTTTATAAGTGTTACCAAACTTGTGGATTCTCTGTACTCAATGCCATTAATGGGATATCTTTCACCGTTTCTCGACTAAAGGGGTCATTAGTAAAGTTTAATGAGAGATGTTAAATTCCCACTTGTAAAATACTATCAAAGAAGGATAGAAGATTTATCTTCACAACAAGTGATCAAAGTAGTGAATAGGTCATGGATTCAAGAATAGATAAGAGGATCGGAAGTAAAAATATAAATTGCACCCAAGGTCCAGTAATTTGTGTAACTCACTTTCTAGTAGCTTGTTGCATTGTAGAGCAATACTCACCAAACATGTACAGATCTCAATTCCACAATACACATGGTGTATCATGGCTCCTACAGGTTATATCCTAGATGTTTGGAATTCCATGTTTGCAAAATTTTTGTGGGGTAACTCAGAAACAGGTAGGAGGAGACATTGGAGAAGCTGGGAGTCACTGTGCTACCCAAAAAAAGAGAATGGATTGGGTTTCAAAGACCTTAGATTTTTAATTTCTTCCTTCTCCCTGAATCTATGGTGGAAAGTACAGCAAGGTCAAAGAATGTGGGCTAGCTACATATGGTCAATTGCAACATCAAACAGAACCTCTGACCCTTGGAAAAGAATCAGGAAAATCTCCCAACTGGCCGAACAAAACTCACGTATTATTCCAGGGAATGGGGACTGCAATTTTTGGATAGAAAGATGGCTAAATGGTGGTGCACTTATAGACCTTTGGCAAAGGCAGGAAGATGCTCCATATCCAATGCTAAAAAAAAGAATTCCTACAGGACATAGATTATTACATGCCTCTACTGGAGAACAATCTACCACAAGAATGTCTTGTAGAACTAAAGAAGGATCGGACTCTCATGGATGGTAGAGATGAAATGGTCTGGAAACCCTCACCTTCAGGCACCTTTAGGATCTCATCTTCTTACCAAACAATAAGGAGAGAGCAGAGGGAATTAGCCAGTCTTAAAAAGCTATGGAAATTTGTTACTCCTAAGTTCTCTACTTTCATATGGAAATTGTTGAATTACATGTTTCCATTTGATGATGTTCTAAATAGAATAGTATTTTCTCTTGCATCTAAATGTGTTCACTGCAGCAATGTGGATAGTCTAGAGCACTTCTTCAATTCATGTCCTGTAGCTGCACAGATCTGGAAGTACATATTTGATATATTGTGCATCCCTTTAAGAGACTTACCTCACATATAAATAGATTCACTTAGCTATGGTCTGTTCATTCAATCTCAACTGCCAGATATAAAGTCTTATTTATTCTCTCTGTTACAACTTGTTGGACTCTGTGGAAATCTAAAAATCAGTTTGTTTTTCATGGTTCAGCTCATTCTTTCCATTTCATGATAAAAAAGATTAATGTCCTCACCTCACAAATTCTATCGTTAGACCCTATAGTAAAATCCAAAGATCTGGAAGAACTGATAGAGAAAAAACTGAGAATGACGCTATTTGACAAACCTGCTAAATTGATTAAACTTGTCACGTGGAATGCACCACCCATAAGTTTTAAGGTCAACTCAGATACCTCTTTCAAGAAGAATTGCAGGCCAAGATTAGGATACATCTTCAGGTATTCTGAGAGAACATGTATTCAACTAGGTAGTGAATACATGGATGCTGAAGACCCGCTCACAGCAGAGCTAGGGGCTGCAATCAGGAGTATAAAGGTAGGTATTCGGCATAATCTACTGCCACTAACTCTTGAAGTTGATTCACTACAGGTACAAACGATATTGAGACAAAGAGCTAAACTGTCATGGATCTACAAAATGGCAGTCTGGGAAACAACATCTCTCATAAGCTGAAAACAAATATCAATCCCACACACTCCAAGGGAAGGAAATTCGGCAGCTCATTGCTTAGCAGCTCTAACTGGAAATATTCAACAAGGAGAACTCCAAAGAGAGCCATTGATCCGACATGCGATAACAATTGACAAACTAAAGCTTTCAAATTTTAGAACTGTAATGGAAGGATGAACTACTACTACTTCTGGTGTAGAAACTTTTTGAAGAAGCTACAACTGCAACTGCTCCTAGATACACTTACAGCTTCAGACTGAAGGAGCTACAAGCACAACTGGCTAGGAAGAGTTTCATGTACACCTGGCTTGGGAAACTAATAACACAGGGGGTGGAGTTTGTTTCAGTAAGAATCATGTACATTAAACTCTTCCATCAAGTCTACCATCTCAAGTGAATTAAGATCATTGAACTTTTACCTACTTTAGATTCATGGAACTTATAGAAATGGGATTTTAGATGTTTTGGATGTTCAAGAGTACTTCTGGAACTTTTGTGTATTTAATTGAGTTAAATGGGGCTTGGGTGGCCAATATATACCCCCGCTAAGACAGTTTCAAATAAAAAAAACTTGACTTTGCTAGTTGTCTTGTTTTTAAATTCATAACTTAGGAAAACCAACTACATCCACCCCCTTCTTTAATTGCTTTTATATAGCTATATCTATGATTATATCTACCCTTATATGTATGAACTCTTTGGAAAATCCCTCTTTTTCGTGGACGGCAACGATATGCCACTATCTACTTTATTGTATTTAGTAAGCATTTAGGGCTTGTAAATTATAACTTTGAGAGGTACAGCGAAGACCTCACAAATATTGACACCGCTGATGGGGAAGCGTTGTTTATTTTTAAGTGTTTGGCCATATTCAATGGAATATTTGATAGTTGTTTTTATTTGCCTTTTATTTTTTGTTGTTTTTGTTTCGAGTAGGTATTTCTTGAGTTCTAGGTGAATTTTTATCGAGAATCCTTACAATCTAATTATGGTTTTTTTATAGAGAAAAAGAAAAAAATGTAAGATCTCACCTTGAGGGAACTCATGATAAGAAGAGAGGCTCAACGAGAAAGGTTTTGTAGGATTTAGCATCCCGACCATCCTTGCGAGTCTTACTATCGACTGAGGGAGAGGTAATATGAGTAAGAGAGAACCATTGATTTCCAAAACCAAGGTTATTATGAAGAGTGCTATCAAGAAGTTGGAGTTGTTGGTTTTAAGGGCAAAGCTATAGAATAGATTCCTTACCACGATTCTTACAATTTGGAGTGGAGTGGTAATTCAGATTTGTGGTTTGAGAATACACTGGAAAACCAACAATAGGAGCAATATAGTTAGCCTTCACAACCTTATACTATACCCCAAAACCAAGTCCAAGAAGAAGGTGCAAGTTTGACACATGCAGAGATCATGAAGGGAATAGCAAACTAGGCCAAGACTAACGAGGAGTCAGAAACTCGAATCTCCTCAAGTCTCAAGTCTTAGGAGGGACATGTGAGCAATATTATGGAAGTGGTGATCGGAATGGAAACTCGATATTCCAAAGATACATCATCCCAAGTTGAACTCAAAGATACGGTGAGTGAAGTCACCTTGAGAAATGAGTTTGAGTTTGAAGGGGATGAGGAGTCAGTTGTTGATTATAAAGAAGTTTAGGAAGAGGTGATTGTGCTACATCTATTGCTAACATCACCCTACCCCACCAAATGAACCAACTCCACCATTTTTAAAATTCTTGAAGGAGATAACAGGGGAGCCAAATGACTATGCCAAGCTTCCTAACCACCCAACTCTTTTTAGACAAACTCCATCTCCACCAAATTTTCCTCTTGGAAGATTTGTACCCCCAACTCTCTACTTTTGGATACTCATGATGAAGGGGTTTAAAATTTCACGATATGGATAACATTAGGGTCATGCCGATGGCCTTAAATATACAAAGCTTCTCGGGAGGCAACCCGAGCTTTTAAGTTAGGCTAGTGTTTTTCTTTTATTGAAAAAAATGAAAACAAAATTCTTAACCATGTCGTCAAACTCTTACCCAAAACAACAAAAATACTACCACAATCCACCACCATAAAAACAACCATCTAGGAGTACTACTAGTTGTTGCATTTTGTGGATGTTGATCGAGGCTTGTATAGTTGTGGATTTGTAGTGGATGGGTCAAAGTTTCATATTGAGAAAAGTTTGAGAGCATGGAGGAGAGAACATTCATTCAATAGTGAGCATTGCTACCACCGAGAAGGACCTTTAAGGTCGTAGTTGTGGGGTTTTTTCTTTCTCCCTTCTTTTTTTTTATCTTGACCTTTTGTTCACATTGAGGACAATGTGTGTTTCAAGTGTGGGGTAGAGGAATATATATCATTTTATTATATTGTAGTGTGCATATTATATATTTTGATTTCTTTTGTTTCAATTATTTTTTAAAAAAATCCCGCTAAGTTGAAAACCCAAGAGGGCAAATTAGGAAAAATTGGGGGGCTCAACTAGGTCTAAAACCCAAAAGGGAAACCTATGCAAAAATGAGAGGCCTTATGGTGTGGTAAAAGGTGAGGTGTGAGCTTTGAAAGAAAAAAAATGCTAGGATGCAAACCTGAGAGCAATCCTAGGCAAATGAGAGAAATGGAAATATGTGAAATATTCTCTTATTTTTACCTATTTAGGGATATCAGGGTAGAGTAAGCTATCTTCTTGACTTTCTTTGGTTGTTTATACCTCATTCTTATTATGGCATGATTTTTTGTTTTGGTTGTCTAGGACTCCTTAGGTCAGGATGTGAGGGTTTCCAATCTCTTATGTTTTGGGTTAGGGTAGTTCTAGGAATAATGTGTTGGTTGTTTTCTTATGAAAACATATCTTAGAAATCACCTTAGAACTTTGCTTGTTCTTACTCGAGGACGAGTAAGGGTCTAAGTGTGGCCGAGTTGATGATACGTCATTTTGATGTTTCCTTAGTACAATCAACATCCCTTTTTAGCTTGTTTTCTCGGTGGTTAGTTATATTATTAGGTGTTTTACAAAATAGAGGTTTATAATCACCTTGTGTGGTTATTTTCCCTCATTTCCCTAGTTTTTAAGCATGTGGTTGTCTAACAGGTTCTACCTCTATGATTTGGACGATTCATTGGAAACTATCATGAAGAAGGCCATTTTCATGGATGGTAGAATATTGAAGAAGGCCATTTTCAAGGATCGTAGAAGAAGGAAGGTCACTTACAAAGTTGTAGAAATAAAGTGAAGAAGGAGAGCAAAGTAGAGGGTGAAGAATGATCTATGTTTTGAGGAAGAGTTGTGAGAATTATCAGAGAAGAATTGGTGTTCTTGGATAGTATCATTGGATTTTTCTTCGTGAGTACTATAAAAACAACAATAAGAGGTCCCAAAACGGATCAACGGTTGACCCAAAAAAGCTAAACAAAAGTGCATTGATTTCTGTCACGACTCATCAAATTGTGTTGCAACTCGCGAATAAGGAACAACTGGAAGGTGATTTTTGACACTGTGGCATCACGATTCAAGAGGAAGTCATCACGGGTCGCAAAAATCATCCTGCAACTTCCTTTTTACTCCCTCTTTTCTTGTACTATAAATAGCACTTCATCTATTCATTCCTTAGCTCTCTTGGCCCGACTTGGGGGCTCCAAAACCCTAGTTTTTCATCATCTTCTTCATTTTCTTCTTTTTTGTTTGTATATTTTTGTTCTATGTTATGGGTTTTTATTATCTAGGCTAGTTTTGTTCTTCATTTTCTACCTATTTATTTTTTCCTGCTTGTGCATTTATGAACCTTCTAATGTTAGTTGTTGATATCTTTAATGTGGTTGAAAGTTTGAGAATATGAAATTCTTGTATGATAACTTGTCAGGATTTGGTAAAAGTAGCTAAGTTTCCCCTATTTTGATATGGAATCCAAGAGCATGAGTTAGAACTTCTAATTGAGTTTATGATTTCATAATTGTCATATGAATGTGATGATGTTGAACTATTTTTCATGTTTTTTTAAGGTAGCAAATTGGAGAGGTAATTGAATGTTGAACTTTCTTGACTAATCTTAGTAAATGCATTGCTTGGTTCAATGCTTAGACATTTGGATTAATGTAAATAAGTGTTACCAAGTTTGTTGATTCTTTGTACTCAATGTCACTAATGGGAAATCTTTTGCTGTTTCTCAACTCAAGGGGTCATTAGTGAGGTTTTACAAGAGATGCCGAATTCAATCTTGTAAACTACTATAAAAAAAGGATAGAATATTTATCTTCACAACAAGTAGTTAAAGTAGTGAATAGATCGTAGATTCAATGATAGATAAGAGGCTCGGAAGTGGAAATAAATTGCGCCCAAGGTCCAGTAATTTGTGTTTTACTCAATTTCTTATAGATTATTGCATGATTTGCATATTTATTTAACTTTGCTGGTTGTCTTGTTTTTAAATTCATAACTTAGGAAAACAAACCGACCCCCCCCCTCTCTTTAATTGATTTTATATATCTATATTTTGGCCTATATCCACCCATACATACATGAACCCTTAGGAAAATCCCTCTTTCTCGTGGATGAACCCGATTTGCCACTATCTACTTAATTGTATTTAGTAATCATTTAGAGCTTATAAATTATAACTTTGAGAGTTATTGCAAAGACCTCCCATACTTTATAAGTTTTCTAGTCTCCACACACTGATTAAACATATGGAATTGTTGTTTTCTATCTTAGTACAAAAAATCGGGGAGTTGCTAGGAATGCGGATATTATGTCATGCTATTCCTGAAAGAGCTGGTCTTAAAGACAACTTCAAAGAATCTAATTGACATAAGTATAACAACTACTAAACAAAAACAACAGTTCAACCTTCATTTACAGTACCATGTCCTATTGCCTAAAAATTAATCAAATCGCAGGTTTTTCCAAAGAACTAAGGGTCATACAAAGCATATGAACTTCAAGAGGTGGCGGAAAAATGGTGCTGAGGCATGGGTTAATATTTATGAAAAAAGGCTAAGACAAATATTTATAACTTTAATTGATTGATAGGTGTGGATTAGTGATGGGGGTAGTTTAGTACAGTGATGCTTTATGCTTTCTTTATTTTCAATAGTGAATTTACATTTTTTATAGAAATTTTTCTCTTTTTTAATAAGTTATTTTCGATTAACCGAACCCATTTTCCCGTATTTGATCCGGGATGAGGCAAAAAACATAAAATTATCCATTCCATTTTAAAATAATATTAGCACCAATAATAAACAATAATAGCATACCAGTGCTATAACTCATCCATATTTGGCAAATTGATAGACCGATTGTTTGAATTGATACTTATTCTAATAATACATACAAACATTTTCATCGCGGTACTAAGAAAGACTATGCCGGTTCTATAATACAAGCTGATTCTAAAATGTAATATGCACTGGTACCAAATTAACAACTGGGGCTGAAAAACTTGAGCACCGGTAAGTTTTTCACCATTCTGGTGCTAAGGAATAATATGTCGGTGCTATAATACAAGCTGCTTTTAAACACTACAAGAAAAATGACCAATTATTTCGCCTCTTTTACCACAGTTTTTTTGCTTAGGTAAAATATCCAAGGTAAAAAGTTCCTTTACCTCGGTTATTTAATTTTTCAAAGTAAATATTAATAATTACCTCGGTTAAAAAAATAAACGTAAATAATAGATTTTTTACCACTTTTGATCCTAACAGGGGAAAATAATTTGCAATGTATGTGCGATGTCGGCAATATGTGTACGACCTAGATTTATCAGGAAATCCTGAGAAAACTGACTTCACAGTGGTAATCGGTTTAACCAATCTGCTCGAGACCATAGTCTGTGATGTCGAATTTGACGGGATTTTGTTAGTATGTTTTTGTCCGTTCCATTGGGACTAAGTATTCCAATTATACCGAAATTTGTACTTTTGTCAATTTGGGTCCTAAGTTAGTTCAATGCATATGAAATGATGTGTTTAATTATGGGTTTATTGAACTTAGCCTTTGTATAACTGTATACGTGTGATGTTTTACGTATGTCCATGGGAAGATGTTAATTATGGTTTGATTGACTTATAATTTTCTCTAATCAATATATGTATATGGATGGAATCGATGAATTGAATGAATATAAGTGAATGTATTGGTTGCTAAGATAGGGAAAAAAAGTGTACTTATTCTGATAGTGTAGGAATGTCTTTGAATAAAACCAATTTTTTTATGAAGATCAACCAAGTGAGGAGTATTAATATTTTGTTGCTAACTTCATTGAATATACATTTGCGAATGCCGTGAAGGAGAATTTGTCGTATGTATATTGTCCTTGCAAGAAGTGTCGGAACACTGTCAATCATTAAGATGCAATTAGTTTGAAGGATGACCATTTTATATATGGCTTAGATCCATGTTACAAAATTTGATTTTGGCATGGGAAAATTTTAGAGGATCATAGAATTGAAGTGAGGACAAGAAGGATGATAGGATGGATAAGTTGGTTGAGGAGATTGTCAAGAACTATAGTGGCAATTCTAAAATATTTTCAGCCATGCATGGACATAATGCGATACTTATATATAATAGATACCTTGAAGGAATTACAGTTTTGAAGGCTACATTACAGTTAATGAATGTGAGAGAAAATTATTATTATAGTGATATTGGGTTCTCAGGTTTTTTGAAAGTTTTTGAAAGAAATGCTTCCTATGGGAAATAGACTACCAGAAATGGTCAATGGGGTGGAGAAAGTACAGTGTCTGATGGGCATGGATTATGAAAAGATACATGCTTGTTGGAACGATTGTATCTTGTATAAGAGAGATCACTCAGATGCGGTGGAATGCCTGAAATGCAATGATCCAAGGTTCAAATTTTTGGAGGTGGATGATGATGGAGAAAGTGGGAATTCGCTGACAAAAAAGGTTCCTGTCAAGGTTGTTTGGCATATACCTATTATTTTTCAATTGAAAATATTGTTTGATAATCCAAAGAATTCACGGAATATGAGTTGGCATGCATATGAAGATTGATTGATCCTAACATGATTAGCCATAGAGATTAGTGAAAAAGATAGATGCAATGCTTCCTGTGGTTAATAGACTACATGAAACAGTCAATGAGGTGAAGAATTACTGTGTCCGATGGGCATGGATTATGAAAAGATACATGCTTGTCGGAACGATTGTATCTTGTATAGGGGAGATCACTCAGATGTGAAGGAATACCCGAAATGCGGTGCTCCAAGGTTAAAATTTAAGGAGAATGTTGATGGTGGAGAAACTGGGAATCCGCAGATGAACAAGGTTCCTGTCAAGGTTGTTTGGAATCTACCTATTATTCTCCAATTTGGAAGATTGTTTGATAATCCTAAGAATTCATGGAATATGAGTTGGCATGTAGATGGAGAGTGGTTGATCCTAACATGATTAGCCATTAGACTAATGGAGATCAATGCAAAAAGATAGATCCAATGCTTCCTGTGGGCAATAAACTACCAGAAACAATCTACTACGTGAAGAAATTACTGTGTCC
>JAULKK010327922.1:0-11052 GCA_032355705.1 Rubia peregrina | reverse complement strand
AATTACTAGAGATAGGTCATTGGAGCTAAAATATAGCCTGAATAAAGTTTAGGCAGTGATATATTGTAATAAACAATTGACTCGATATTTGTTGACATTAATATATTTTATGTGAGGCAAAGATTAAGATTATTATAAAAATATTTTACTCCATAAAATAATTATTCATTAACTAAATATTGTTCGTGAATTGAAAATGTTTATTATATTTTTATCTAACTGTTTTAGTTTGGTTTTACAGTAATTGAGAACAAAATTTACAGGATACTAAAATCATAAATTGAAAATATTAAAAAAAATAGATAGAAAATGAACAATTTCGGGAAAGGAGAGTAAACAAGGAATGATACGATATTCAAAATGTTATTTATTAAAACTATACTCTTTTTTTAACTGTATTTTTTTTATTGAGGTAGTGTGATCATTTTAGTTTATTATTATTATTATTATTAATGAAGCCATAAACTCGGTCATATTTTTTTTAAAGATTAAACTCGGCCATGTTGGCTTAGAAGAATTTTGGTAATATTTTAATTAGGGTTTAGAAAATTCAGTTTTATTTTGATTAGAATTAGATTTGGTAGGTTTAGATAAGGTATATTCATTCAAGAATTAATCCAATATTTGAATTGATTTAATTGAATATGGTTATCATTTAGATTTAAATTAGGTATTATAGCTAGATATAGTTAACTTTTTAAAACTGCCATAATTTTTTTCAATTTCTATTTGTATTGATCGAATTTTACCGTATAAATAAAGGGGTTTGGCCGAGATATTCCACACAACATTATTATCAATCAAATATTCAGAATTTTTTAGTTATACTCATTGCTTGCGAGCTTTTCCATTGTTGCTTATTCCTGCGAGTTAATTAAGTATCAATACTCTTTGTGAACTAATCTTGCTGGTTACTCTTTATTTGTGGGTTAATCATGCGAGCTTGTTAACGAGCAAAATTTTGAATTGTGAACCAATCCCCGTGGTTTAGTTGGCTTTACAATTCTCGAGTTGGTCAAGATCCCGAGGGCTAGTTTTGATCAGTTTGTGAAGCTATACTAGGGTTTGCGAAATCCCTTGTTTAGTCAAAAATCTAAAATTCTGCAATCTAGAGTTTTCATGAGGAAATTCATATCAAGGAATGTCATAAATTCTAACTCGATAACAACCTTTCGCTTTGCACGAACCTGAATTTGTTTATTATTATATAAATATATATAATTAAATTAGTTGATAAAAATATTAATAAATACCACTTTAGCAAAATAAAATTATCATTATCAGCATTGTGTGCATACATATTACATATAATATGAAAAATGATCAATGTTTGGAATATTTGATTGTAATATCATGCCATTGCACGGTTTATGATAAAATATATATATATATATATATATTATCATACAAATTTTTACAAAATATTAAAAATATTTAGTTTTGATGATAGTTTTTACTATTTAAATTTTGTGCAATTGAGTTATAGATGTCCATTTTCTTCCAATAATTTTTTTAATATATTGTGATAATTGATAATATTGTGCTATTTTTTTACCCAAAAAAAGACATTCTAGAGAAGGTAATTTTTTAAATTAAACATTTAGGGAAGACCATAAATGAGAAACTTTCGTGGTTAACAAATATTGTACGCCGTAAAAGGTAGGACATTTCTGGCAGCACCAGTAGTTGAACTATGCATGGTCAAATATAATGAGGAACTCATTTATAATAAAAAAAATTATGTATGTTAGATCAATTTTTTTAAAATTAATATTATTGTCAACAATTAATGATTAATTAATTGAATAATAAATTTATAAATTTATAAAATTTAAAATTTAAATTTTGTTCCAAATTAAATTTTATTACTTCCTCTGATTTTCTAACATTGGCTCCATTTGACTACAAAAAAATTTAAGGCATGTTTGTCCATCAATAAATTTAATTGCATACAATAACGCAAGTCATGTGTGATGTCTTTGGATTCTCCGTGATATGTAGTTTCTAAAAGGTAAAATTTTATAGTCCGTTATTGTATGAAATGAAAGTTATCGGTGGTCAAATATGCCTTGAAAAATTTTCAGAAAAAAGGTAGTCATTGTTAAGAAACCAGATGTAGTATTAAATTGTCAATATTTATAATTATTAATTATATAGATTAAATAAAGTTAAAATTTATGATAATCTAAATTTAATATTAAAATAAAAATATAATGTAGCTTAACGTATTAAATCTTTTATGGAAAAATCTTGAGAAAGACCCCATTTCCATATGCATATGGAAGACGGAGTTGAAATATAATTATGGAAAGGTAAAATGTTTTAATTGTAATATTAAAGATTTACTATGTAACGTGCAATAGTTATAAGTTTATGACCCGATTAATGCAACTTGAAAATTTTATCTTGATTTCTTCTTATTTGCAATTTAAACTTTGATTTTTCCATAACTTATGGAAAGACGGTCTTTCAAAAGATGAACTAATTTTTTAATATTGTTACCAATCACATGTTGATATGTACTAAAATATGCATTTAAATATTAGTTTAAAAAATAAAATAAACTCTGAAAAAATGTAAAATTCACAAATGATTGTGGTTGTGTGTATTCATATATACAGTGAGTACAAAACGTATACAAGGTAGAATAAGATATGGAAAGGATATATACAAAACCAATCAGAAGGGGTATTCCTTTCTTAACCTGATTCTAATTCATTTAATATTCTATTACCCTCCAAGCGAAGCGTGAGACTAGTCGCAATGCAAAAGTTGGACTACAAGATGTCAGCAAGTTGTAGGTCCATAGGAACATGAGAAAGATTGAGCTTTCCAGAAGACACCATCTCACACACAAAATGATAATCAATAACAATGTGTTTGTCTCTCTTATGTGAAACCGGATTCCGAGCAAGAAAAAGAACACTGTTATTATCACACAACAAAATAGGTGGCACACTTAAGGAGACTCGCAAATCCCGAAGTAAGTTCATTAACCAAGCTAGTTCAGCAGCAGTATTAGCTATAGCCCGCCCGATATTCTAATTCTGAATTTGAACAAGAGATTGTAGGTTGTTTCTTTTCACTCTATGAAACTAAATTACCACCAAGAAAAATGGCACAACCGTAAGTAGACCTACGTGTCTCAATGCAACAAGCCTAATCAACATCAGAATAACCTAAGATTGGAAAAATGAATGAATTCTTGCGAAACTAAAGACCATAATGCATAGTGCCACAAACATAGTGCAAAATTTGAGTAACAGGTTGGTAATGGTCATCAGTGGGAGCATGCACACACTGACTGATCGTGTTCACATTATAAGAAATATCGAGACGCGTAATGGAAAAATACTGTAGTGCACCAACCAAAGAAGGGTAAAGTGTGGAATTTTCGATTGGCTTGCCAGAAGAACTTAAAAGCTGTGAAAAAGTTACAAATGGAATAGCAAACGGTTACAAATGGAATAGCAACCGGTGCCAAATTCTGCTTCCTGGCGGGTAATAAAATGTCCTTGGCATATCGTGCCTATCCAAGGAATAAGCCATCGGAACTACGAACAAGCTCCAATCCCAGGAAATACTTTAAAGTGCCAAGATCAAAAATCTGAATTCCTGATTAATTCGATTAATAAATTTCCGGATGAGATGAACATCATTCCCGGTGAGAATAATATCATCAAAATAAACCAACAAATAGAGTAAAGAGGCACCCCGTGAGAACACAAACATAGAGGTATCTGCAGAACTGCACACAAACCCCAGGCTAATCATAAAAGTATTGAAACATTGAAACCAAGCATGAGTTGATTGTTTCAATCCATAAATAGCCTTGCATAGACAACAAACATGATCAGGATGCATCGAATATTTGTAACCAGCAGGCTGCTCCATGTAAACCGGGGAATCAAGAACACCATTTAAAAAAGAATTTTTAACATCAAACTGCCTCAAAGGCTAATTTATGGTGACAACTATTAATAAAACAGTACGAACAACGGATGCCTTCACCACCGGACTAAAAGTATGATCATAATTGAAACCAAGTAATTGTGAAAAACCTTTTACAACTAACCTGGTTTTGTGCCGATCAAGTGAACCATCAAACTTGTACTTCAAGCAGTACACCCATTTTGAGCCACTAACATTAACATGTGACGGATGTGAAACCAATTCCCACGTATGCTGAGCACGAAGGGCAACCATTTTGGAGTCCATATGAGCAACCCATTCAGGGTCCTTGATAGCAGAGCGATGACTGCGGGGCTCGATCTTGGCAAATAAGGAGCTCAATAAACCAGAAATATCATAATCAGAGAAATTATTGGTTCGTAAAGAACCAGTGTGAGAATGAGTAGCCATCGGATGTCTGGAAGAAGGGCCTGGATCCGGTGATGGTTCGAACCCTGAGGCACACGTAAGTAACGACATAAATGAGGCATGAGTCGGTGGAGCAGCAGACGGTGAAGCTAGTGACATGTTGGTTGGCTCGTGCGTGCGATGCACGGCTAGTGTCTTCGACACGTGAAGCTGACTCGCGGCCAGAGTGGTCGGTGCGTGAATTATCGTTGGCTGTGCTGACGGCGTCAGCTGCTATCGATTATGCGGCTGGTTATCTTGTGCCAAGCAAACCCAATTTTCTGAAGAATCATGAGCTCCTTGTGAAATCTGAAAATTTAAATCCTCCAGAAGAATGGGTGATTTTGAATGAGCAAATGGCTCAAACACTTCTGATGAAACCGACGAAGGCTCTAAAAAAGCTGAAACATGAAGAATATGTAACACTACCAATACGTGTAGCTGGAAAGAATGGCTCATCAAATATTCCATGACGAGTGATGTACTCCTTCTTAGTATGAGGATCAAAACATCTGTAACTCATGTACTGTGAACTGTAACCAAAAAATATACAGGACAAACTCCGAGGTGCCAGTTTATGTGCAACATATAGCCTCAAGTAACTAAAAACACGGGAACTAAATGGATAAAAATTGGACTAGTCTGGTGTAGTACCAAAAACAATGAAGATGGGAGACTGACCAGATAAAACTATAGTAGGTAGTCTATAAATGATGTAGACAGCTGTGGAAAAAGCATCATACCAAAATGAATGGTGAAGGCCAGAATGATAGAGCATTGATAAACCAGTCTATGTAATATGACGATGTTTCCTCTCTGCACGACCATTTTGCTCTGGAGTGTAAGGACATGAAATCTGATGATGAATGCCCTTAGACGCGAAATGAGTTTGCATGCGATGATTCACAAATTCGGTTCCACCATCACTCTGAAAAACTTTAATGGTGGTAGAGAAATATTTCTCAACAAAGGCTTCAAATTGCATATAAACCCCCACAAAATCATACTTACGTCACAGTGGATATAACCAAGTAAACCGAGAGTGATCATCAATAAAAATGACATAATAAAGGTACCTGCCACGAGAGACAACATGCGAGGGTCTTCAATGAACTAAAAAAAGTATACATGGTGCGCATTTTAAATTATCACGAAAAGAAAGACGCTTGCCTTTAGCCATCTCACACGGAGTACATAAATGAGGCTTAGGCAGCAAACTGGTAACTAACAAACATCCAGACTTGCTTAAAGAGGAAATGATTTTGTGAGGCACATGACCCAATCTACTATGCTAAAGTTCAAAATATGCTTTAGAGACACTTGATGCAACAAAAGAAGAGAAAGAAGCACCCCCATAATCTAAAACATATAAGTCACTATCCAGATGACTTTTGTCAATAACATCTCTAATAAACTTATTCAAAATAGTGAAGGAAGAATCATAAAAAAAATAACAACATTCATATCCCGAGTCAATTTGCTAATAGACAGATTTTTTAAAGTAATTTACGGAACCACCAAAACATCAGACAAAGATAATGAATCAGAGACCCGAGAATGATCAACATGGGTAATGTCAAGAGTAGAACCATTACCAACAAAGACATGACTGTTACCAGAATAAGAAGTCATACGTTGAAGAGCGGACTGAGAAGAAGTCATGTGGTTGGTCGCGCCAGAATCAGCTATCCAGCGAATGTGCTGATGAGCATGTGGTGGAGAGCCTGAAGAATAAACTTGAGATACCAAAGTAGGACACATCGAAGCAATGTGACCAAATTTCTTACACCAGTGACACTGCAACAAGTACCATTCATCATGGAGTTTAGAGCAAGAAGAAGTAACATGACCCAGAACGTTACACCATTGGCAATGTGGTTGATCAAAATAAGCCATAATACAAAGGAAACCCAATCTTTTTTATAACAAAAACAGTGCTGATTGGGCGAACTGGGTGGCACTGACGAAGCCTGACTAGGATGCTGATGAGGCGCTGATGGGATGGAAAAACTTACGAGAAAAATGGAGTAACTCGGAAGATGAAATGTAATTCACGATAAATTGTTGAAATGGAGAAATTTCTTGGAGGTAAGACGCATGTGACTCATGCGCTTGGAGAAGCAGACGCAGAGATGCACGCTCGGATGTCTGACAGTGCGTGTGGCTCACACACGAGCAAGGCAACAGCGAAAAGCACACCAACGAGATTTGTACTTGAGAAAATTTGACGCTAGAAGAGCCTTTGCGGAAGTCGGACTGGATCGAACGTGAGTGGTAGCGAAGGGAAGACGTGGACAGTGGAAGAAAAGCAAGAAATCTGTCTAGATTAAAGATGCCGAAAATAATGGAGATTGCCAATCGGAACAAGATCAGTAACCAAGCGGAAGACACCAGGAAACAGAGAAGAAGACCAATGATCGGAACTTGAAAAAGGAGCAGAAAAAGTGGCGATAGAAATCACAGCCGATGTAGAAAGAAAATGGCGGCGGTGGGCAGCGACCAATCAGAAACTGCACGAAAACTTATTTTTGTAATTTCAGGAAAGAGGGTTAAAAACCTGTAATTATAGAGTAACCTGACTGATACCATGATAGAATGTAAAACCCACAAATGATTGTGGGTGTTTGTATTCATATATATATATATATAGTGAGTACAAATGGTATACAAGGTAGAATAGATATGGAAAAAGATATATACAAAACCTAATCATTTTTAATACTATTACCAATCACATATTGATATGTACCAAAATATGTCAATTCTAAATATTAGTTAACAAAATTAAAATAAAGTCGTATAAACAGAAATAGTCTTGGGAAAAACCATCTTTCCGTAGGCATATTAAAAGACGTGGTTGAATTAGATTATAGAAAGGTAAAAAGTTTTAGTTACAATATTAAAATTTTATTATACAACGTGCAATACTTATAAGTTTATATATGACTCGATTAATGCAATTCAATTTTTTTATCTTGGTTTCTTCTAAATTCAAAATTCCAGTGTCAGTATTTGACTGACCCCTCACCTCCCCACATACAATTTCCCCACATAATTTTTTTTTCTGTAAGACACACATTCACAAATACAATATGCACAATTTGTTTTTCTAAAATCCACATTTATTCCTAAATTAATAAATAATGTAATTAATTCTTACCATTCAAATTATCTTACGAAGTAATGTAATAAGTTTCAATTAAATAATTAATACATTGAAAAATAATTATACCATCACTATTTGGTAGTATTATTTATAACACCTTATATATTATGATTTTGTTTTCATATTCTCTGCTCACTCTTCGCTCCATAATTTTAAAATAACTTTTCATTTTTAGATTTAAATTTATCATTCTCTCTCAATATTTTTCATAGAATATTTTATGTCTTGAATTTTATACAACTTTTCCATTAGTTTTGTGTATCAATTTATTTATTTTAAAATTTTATATTGTTTTATATCTTTATTTTTTAATCTATTCATCTCTGCATTTATAGTATTAACCTCCTTCCCTCTACGTTCCTCTTATTATCTCTTAACATTTTTCGAATCACCTCATTTCTTTATATATTTTTTATTTATTTCCATATTTCTCGCATTAATTTATTTCTCTGTATATCTTGTAATGATATTTCTTTACATTATTTCAACCATTTTATGTCACCACATTCTAGTATAAATTTCGTTCTTTCATTTTGTATATCTTTTTCTATACATAAAGTTTTGTATTGATATTATATCTTCACTTCTTACACCATTTCTCTCCATATTGATTGTGACATTATTAACATACCCTTATAATTTTATTGTATTGATTTTTCTCTCAAATATTGATGCGCACATTATAATTCCTCATAGATCTATGTAATGACTGTCCCGTTATCTTTGACATGATTACACTCACAAAATTTGATCACATAATTATAATCAAAATGAGAGATGAAACAAAATATACAAAAATTGAATCTCATCTTTAGAAGTACAGTGAACCCACATTCTAAACTAATAGATTTCATTAACATAAGCCGTTCATGTTTTAATTTTATTTTTTGATGCCAACATTTCTTCAATATTATTTAAAATGACTTAAAACATCACTCTTGCTGTTTTCTTGAACACGAGTCTTTATGCATTTGCTCCATTTACGACCTTAAGTAGTAGAGAAAAAGGGATCTACTCATTTGCTCTAATGGTTGGCTAACTCCAGCCTTCCTCTTTCTTAAGTTTAGTTAAACATTTAAATTCCGTTCCTCTTGGATCTATTCTGGTGAAAAAAGGGGAGTTCATTTTTCTCGCATTGTCGACTCATCATCATCTCTAGCAGGAAAAGCACCATCTAAATGCAATGTCAAATCAAAGCCACTTTCATCCTTCTCCAATAGATCTTCCTTCTCAGTCATTCGGGCAGTGAAATAGAAGTTGGGTGTCCAAGTTGAGATTGGCTTCCATAGTACAAGGGATAAACAGAACAAGAACATCAAAGAGTACATTTATTCAAGAATTTCAAAGAAACAAATCTTCACATGTACCATTAGCAAAGTAAGAAAATTCCAGATTCTAAAATGGCCATTTGGGTACGAAGAACTGAGATCTTTTTTCAAATACACCTTTAAATACATGGTGATTGGAGATACATTTCCTTCAAAGATATAAACAAATATTCTTGCGTTCCACATATGCCTATTTCAGTCGCAGAAACATGACTCTTCGTGTGCAATAGGTCACAAAACAAGAAAATCCCACATTGCAAAATGGCCATAATCTTTACTAGATACTACATGGTGATGTTTTTTTTGTTAAAACATATCAAAACAAGTAATTTTTACATATTAAAAGCATAAACCAAGAAAATCCTAGATAGCAAAAAGTTAATCTGAATATGAAAAACTAAACTTTAACCAATTACTAAGTACATTCAATGCAAGGTTGGAGAAAGCTCTCCTGTTTCAGATGCCTCATCCCTCCTAATGATAATGTTGATAGCATCATTTACTCTATCCCAAAGGGTGCTCAAATCCACATTTCTAGCCTCAGAATTGGCTTTGGAGTACATGATTTCTTCAGCTTTGAGCACCACAATAGGGGTATTTTCCCGCCATTCTCTTTTCCTTTTGGCATTGAGCTGTGAACTTCATTCAGGACCATTCATATTTCAAGAGGTACCAATACCGACGGAGTATATCTTAGGCCACATATATTGAATGAACACAAAATACAGGTATCTAAAACTAACTAAAAGTACCAATCAACAAGTAAATACACATATCTGAACCCACATATTGTATGTAGATATCGAACACCAAAAACACACTTTCTTTATATATTTTCCACACCATAGTGGAGAAATTAAACTCCATTAGATCACCTGGACTACTATTAAACTTCATCAGATAATACAGAATCAAAATCAATAGAAGTTTGTTCAGCTGTAGATGCAATAAAAGCATACAACCATAATTTTTGTAAAAAAAAACTGGATTAAACAAACACCACAATAAGCTCTATTGTTTGACCGGTAGTTTCAATCTAACAAAAAATAAAGATACAAAAGATATGTAAGAAGTCATAGCACCTAATGAGCAATGAGAAAAGGAAATGAAAACGTAATAGGAAGCATGATGGAAATACCGGAGCGAAGTAAACGGGAACATCAGGGGGGAAATGTCACGAAAACCCTCACTGCAGCTGAACGGAAAAACATAGCTAGCAAATCAGAGTTAAACTGTACAATATTCACATATAAAGTAGAGAATCAGAGTTAAAAAAAGGAAGAGTAAAGCAGAGAATTACCCCATATAAGTTTATCCTTCACGGACCTCATGTGATTCCAAGAAAAAGGGAGTGACGGGTTATTTTTGGCTCTTCTTATATACTATCAAAGAACAAAAAGTTAGGGGGAAAAACTTACACCATAACTTTTCGTTCTTATTTTTCTCCAAAAGAAGTTGAATTGTCGAATTCAATAACACAAAGAAGTTGAAAGAGGATGAAGGCTATTACTTGATGTCACCAAAAGAGGAACGACGATTCTTAGATCATCTTTGAAAAGAAAATAGCAAAGAGAATTAGGGGGATCGATATGTATAGAATAAAGACTCACTCCAATTCCATTCACACACTCCCTATCTTCTTTCTTACAATTGTCAGCAACCATTGCTGCTGGGGGTTCACCATTAGCATTATCTGACATAAAAGAGGAAGAGAATATCTGACTTTGAGGTGTAAAATTAGTAAAAGGTATAAATCTAACCTTAGTGAGAATCAAAGCCAATATCTTTGTTTTGAACCGTGATTCAGAATCCTCCATCGATGATTACTACAAAAATCACACAAAAGATAACAATTATAGGGAAAACACACACACACAAGCACTCACTGACAAAGCAAATATATAAAACTAGATATCAAACCTCTGTGTGGATGATCAGGAAATCCAGCTGGAGCAGTGACTGCAGAAGAAACCAAAAACAACCAAACCTCAAATCAGTTCAAAAACAACAAAAATTCAATCTTCGAACCCAAAAAATGAAGCAAAAACATAACCCACCTAAGAATTTATCCAAAGCAAGGACATGGTCAAAGTATTTAAGCTTAAACCTGCCAAACCATGTACGATCTCAACCTTATCCCTAAACTCAAACAAATACCAATGAACACAAACAACAAGAGTAAAAAACAGAGTAAAAAAA
>JAULKK010327912.1:0-11052 GCA_032355705.1 Rubia peregrina | reverse complement strand
CCATTGGGATCAAAATTTCCCATTAATATAATCAATTCCCATCCCACCCAATCCCAAAAGCTAATGGGTATTTAATATTTGATCCCATTTCTTCCCAGTCCCATTTCTTCCCATCCCATCCCATTTCTTCCCAATCCCGTCCAATTTACACCTCTAATCTCGGTTATGTTTCAAACCCGCAGCAAGTTCACCATTCTCCATCTTCGTTCCAACGCCCTCGGCATTTGAAAACTGGTACGGTTCATGAATTACACCTTCAGAATTAAGGGTGTTTTTGAGCAACTATCTGTTGTGGGTTCTCTTATAATCAATAATGATAATCTTCTTTGGTTTTAACCGGTCTTGGTGTTGGGCTTAAGTATTTTTATGCACTTTGTTTCCCTATTCCGTTATATGCCAATGTTAGTTGGTCGCACCAAAACCCACAAGGCGATTGTGAATAACTTCCAACAACACAACATTGAGGGTGTTCTTAGGTCTGGTTCGGTCGCATTCGCAGCGTCAGAATTGAACCCCTAGTGCCTGAGCATGGGATCACATGTCGGCGGTGGTCGCACGTAAGGGAGACACGTCTGATCCACACATTGGTCGTGGTGACCAAAAGTTTGGTCGTGGCCGTGGTAGATTTTCTGGACAATCCTCTTGTGGCCATGGCCATGGTCATGGTCTTCAGTGCCAATGAGGTCATAAGATGGGTTATGATGTTTCTCACTGTTCCGACTAGTTCCGTGCTCTTCTGAGTCCACTCATCGTGTCCAACGAATTTAGTCTACATTGCATGTTGAGTCGGCGGCTGTCACTTCTAATTAATATATTTATTCAGGGGCCTCGAATCACATGAGCTCTTAAGCCTCCACTCTTGAAAGTGTCACACACTATACTCTTAAGCCTCCACTGTTGAGAGTGTCACGCCTAATTATGGTAATGCTCGTGTCTCTGTTGGTAATGACAATACTATCTATATTTCTGTTAGTGGTGATTCACAACTTACACCTAACTTGGGTTTGTCTGATGTCTTAATTGTTCCTGATATTACTAAGAATGTATTATCTATTAGTATGCTTACAAGGTTTTGGTGTTCTAATCACTTTTGATGACCGTTCTTTCGTTATTCGGCACAAAGTAACCAGGGCGATCGTGGGCAGAGGCCATTGTGAGGATGGCTTATATGTGCTGGATTGAGGTGAAAGCAAAATAAAAATTGGGAATCTTTTGAGTTGTGGCATGCCCGGTTAGGAAATGTATCCAATAGTACCATTTTGTTGTTACTTAAATCTTGTGATTTGTTTATTTCTTCTTTGATTCTAAAACCTCATACCCGCGGTCTATGTTTTATGGTGAAAGGTTAGGAATTTTTCGTTGTTGAGAACTCTAAAAGAGCTACGCATGTTCTTGATTTGATTAATTGTGTAGGGTCCGGCACATGTTTTATCTAGATATGGTTTTGCTTATTATGCTCCTTTTGTGGATGACCATTCGAGATTTACGAGGCTTTACCCTCTTTGTTTTAAATGTTTTCTTGAAATTTAAGACTTTTACGGTTATGAATCCCTTAATATTCATTTCACGCACACGTTGACACAAAAGTGATCAATCATCAAATTCCTTGCCCTTATATGCCCTAGCAGAATGGTTATGATAAAAATAATTTAAATAAATTTTGACTGATACTAGAACAATTAGATAGCTCGAGATGAAAATGATTAAAATGTCTCGTAGAGGTTTAGTGTAGACCGGATTGTAATTATAATATAGGATTATATAGTACTCTAGACATGCGCATGTTAGATGTTTTTTTCATTATTAGTTTCCTCTGCCAAACTCTTCTTCTTATTTTTTTTGAAAACACAGTAGGCTACTTCTTATTAATATGAAAATTTGAGATTACAAATCATCACGGTTTGTGCAACGTTGTGTGTCTCTTACCGTTAGCTAATCAACTTTTTTGATACTCAAGTCCGCCAAACTCTTACCACGGCGTCGGCAAGGAGAAAAAGAAAAATGTAAACTGAAAAGTTTGTTGAAAAGCACATTGATCTGGAGTTAGTGCTTAAGAAATCATATTTTGGTGGTTAAGTGATTGGATGGCCATCACTACACGGGAATCAGTACATTTAGACAAGCAAATTTTGTATGTTAGGAAATAAGTATGTTGGGGGTGATAGCCCAATCATACTTTGACAAGTGTTAAATAAAGTGAGGTCCATCACTTATTAATTTTTTTAATCTTTTTTTCTTAACTTATTTAACATTTGTCAAAGTATGATTGGACCATCACCCCCGACATACTTATTTCCTAACATACAAAAATTTTCCCAGTTAGACACGAGAAACTCGGGGCCGTCGCAAAAGTGACACGAAGCCGAGCTTAAATCAACAGTTTCGTTCTTACTGCTCCTTTTATCTCTTAATGGCTCCTTTTTCTAACATTTTTTTAAAAAAATGTTTTATTTAACCATTAATAACTTTAATGAATCATAAAATTTTATGCTACGAAGAATTTAAAAACATCTTATATAAGGTGTGTTATTGTATAAAATTAAAGTTATTAATGATTAAATATGCCTTAAAATATTTTACACTCAAACAACATCATTATTAAAAAATTGAAGGGAGTATGAAAAATGGAGTAGCCATAGATATTTTTAACACTTATATGTAAAGTACTCCAGATTAGCAGTAGATACTTTAAAATTCGAGTCTACTTTATCTAAAATAATGTAGATTAAATTGTAAAAATTCTTTTTCATACTATTAATATATTTAATTATGTATAACAATGATTATTAATATATTTAATTATGTATAACAACGATACAATAAAATTATTTGTTACAATAAATGAAATTATATTACATATAATAATATTAATAATTATATATCTATTCAAACATATAATCAAAGTTTGATAATATTAATAAATGATAGTAAGTGAGCAATTTAATATTCAATTAGTATATAATATCATAATACAATACAAATTGTATATCCACTGATCAACTTCATAATTATCTACTCCCTCTATTTCTCTATTATTGACACACTTTCCTTTTTGGATTGTATCTTTTATATTGGCACACTTTCCTTTTTTATAATATTTTTTCAATTTCATCCACTCATTCTACTTTTTACCTTCTACATTCAATTTCATCCACTCATTTTCTTCTCCTAAATCCAAACTCCTACACCTAGTGTGTCATTGTTAAAGAAACAGAGGAAGTATAAAATTTGATAGCTCATATTCAATAAGCTCAATATTATTAAGCCATACTCCTTGTGAGCTCTTAATTTTAGCTATCTGAAACCTGCTCCTTTTTTCTTTAACTGTGTTATGGAAGTACTTAGTATTATCATCTCCTTGCTTCAACCAATTTACCCTACCCTTTTCTTTCCAAAATATCCCCTGTTCAACTAAAGCTCTAGTTAATTCAGCTTTGTTCTTGTTTATCAAAATTAAGGATTGTTCGGATTGTGTTTGGTCATGTTAAATTTCTGCATTTTTAAGATTATCTTCATCCTTCTACATATTAGTGTAATTGTTACCAAATATAGTCCTATTCCAAATCTTAAGTTCTTTTTCTAACCTAATTAATTTGAAGAAAAAACCTAGCATGCCTTTATGAGGTATAGAGAGATCCCAGTTAGCTTTAATCATAATGTTAAAATCAGATTTGGTGTACCAAGTGTTGATAAACCTAAATGGTGTAGGAACAATTGGAGTGTTAGTGCCTATGAGGAGGTAGGGGGGCGTGGTCCGATGTTTTCCTATTAAGGATCTGAATTGATAATGCTGAGAAATTCAAATTCCAAGAGGTTGTGCATAGCCCTCTATCTAATCTCTTGGGGGTTGGATTTATCAGCCTACAGATTGCCCATGTAAACAGGTTTCCTACCATATTTATTTCTTGCAATTCCTTACAGAGATAGATGGTCTTTTATACTCTGAAGTAGAGGTAATGACATTAAAATATCCTTAGATGTGTCTAGAGTTAAAAGATCATCCCATAATTAGATTCTCTCTAGTCTAGTTCATAGTCCATAGATAAATACAACTTCCATAGATATATTAGTATTGGACTTAGAATATTGACAAAAAGAAACTGATTAGGTCGGACTTTAGGCTAACCTGCAGGGTATCACACAAGAGTAACCAAATTTGGCCATTGTTAGTTAGCCAAGTTGAGACATGTATGTATCGCAAGTATTGTTATTATGTATTTCTTCAATAAGGCAAAGCAAGTGAAAACCATGACTACGAACCAGACTTTGTAGCCTAAGCATAGAAGTGTCCATTCATCTAATGATCCAGATTAAAAAATTTAAGTTAGAGGGTGTAACTATTATAATTCACCATATTTCGAGCTATTTGATGATGATCTAGGCATCATTTTGTTAATCTGAGTGAAATAGTTTTCTTTTCTAGACTTATTCTTTTCAACAATAATGATTGAGGGCTTAGAAGGAATATGAGGTGATGTTTGTGTTGTATTTACCTGAGAATTCACTTCCTGGAATGTGTCATCTTTACCAAATTGATAGTGAGACTCTTGAGGTTGTAGAATGTCCAAGTTCTGGAGCTCCAGTAGGGGCATAAACCTATTGGAATTAACTCTTTGCTGGGAATGAAAAACTTTGTTAGTATGAAAAACAGGGGAATCCTGAGAAGTTGGCTTACCTGGGATGGTGTTAATACCATCCTTAGAATATTGTTACCTGCGTTTAGGTAGAGTTGAGGTACGGTGAATAAGATCAAGAGATGGAGTTAGGTAAAGGCTAATTTCTGGGGGGGTTGGTATAGGGGAGGGAGTTCAAATCCCGAGGGGTTGATGACACATCTATACACACATAAGGTGTATTAATAGGGTTAGTCTTTGCAGTAGTGCTTTAATCTTCTCAGGTAGAATAGTGTCTACTATAGACTGAGAATTGATGGTCTTACTGATACCTTGGGCCATATTATTAAGATCATTATTTTCCTTCATTACAGGGTTTTCTTGAGAGAACTGTCCTATGGTTTTCCAATTAGCTTGGGATTTTGGTTAAGGGTTAATACTTCTACAATTGGAATGGTTATGTCCAAGCTTGGAGCAGTGCTTACAGTATAAAAGGGATATCCTCATATTTCACCTAATTTTTTTTGTTATTTGTTAAGGATCCTAGATGAATTGAGTGTTATAAGGGCTTTAGGAGATCAATATCTACACATATTTTTTATTGATGAGGGTCTAGTAAGGGCCTCTAGCAGTATTTAAAAAAAATAAAAGTACCTAAACTATTCCCAATCGATACAATAAAAGTAGTATTATAATAGCAGAGTGGTAAATGTGGATAGTTACCCAGATGGGGGCTATGGAGAATTCAGCATTGGGGCAGAAATTAGGAATCCATCTTAGTATTTTAATCGCTGCGCCATTGAACATCCAGATTTATTTGAGCCAGTGGCGCTGGAAATCTTGTGATTCTTCAAAATGGATGAGTACATTTTTATAATCAAGCGAACCCAGTCTGTAGAAAATAGTGAGAATAATGTGTGATTGTATTCATGATCTGGGGTATATTATATAGAGGTACAAAAGACCTATACATAAAAGAAAAGGGAAATATAATGTAATTAAAATTACAAGTAATATCTTAGCAACCGGAGCAAATGTCTCAGTATAGTCAATTCAGCATTGAGCAAATATCTTTTAACTGTATGTTGCACTTAATCTTTGATAAGCACCACTCCATCCTTTTTAGTTTTGCATTTGCTGATAAGAATGGATGAACTGCGTTTGTGTGGCTCCTTATCTCTTTGTTTGTTATAACCCGATGAACCATGTTTTTGCCAATATGAAGGCCAGCAGCAACACTTCTGCATGTTCGCCTTTTGGGCAGTGGTATAGCCATCAATGCCTCGATGGGTTTTCTGGTTGGACATGGACGACCATGTCTCTTTAACCTTGTTGTCACAGCTTCCCTAGCAGCAATCTACTGCCTTACTCTTGCCCATATGAAACTGATTGTCCGGGTGGTAACCCCCTCCCCCCTCCTCATTGAGTTGCTGCCGCAAGGCTCCTACTGTGTTGGAGAACACCTCCTTGGTGTTGTTGAAGTAGAAACTGAGCTATTTGCTGCCTCTCCTCATCGGTTAAGTTGTGACCTGCCATCATAGCCCCTACTACATTAAAGGCTCAATGAAGATGAAGTATTTGAGGTGCCTTAGGTTGGAAAGGGCCAGTTATTTAGTGAACTAGCCAGAAGAGAATTTTCTGAGGGTCTTTAATGCTTTTACATCTAAGGAATAAATGTTGTCTTGGTTTTATGGAGGCATGTACACGAATTACAATGTGTAAAAGTTTCAGTTTTTTGGAGCCTTTTCTAATTTTTTTGGAGCCTCTTACAAAAAAATTGGCTCCAAAATTTGATTTTGGAGCCAAATTAGAGAGTATGGAGGGAACTACTAGTCTGTAAAATACATGTGAATGACAGATTTTTAATTCAAATTCTGCACTGTTCATAGGGGACAAAACACAACTTTTCAGTCACTTTAATAGTGACATTTGCCAGTTTTGACAATTTTTTAATAACTTTTTCACTGTACATAAATACCCCCTCTGATTCTCTCTGAAAATTGAGGTGGGACAGAGGGAGTAGCTTATTTGGCAAGGTAAGTTTTGTTTGTTTTTTTAATCTTAGCAAGGTAAGTTGGACAGAATATATAAATGCATTTTGGACAGATCTCAACTGAAGAAAGAGTAGTCCTTTTACAAAAGTTTCCCCTTAGGCAAGGGCACGTTGATAGCTGATACCAAAGTCCAAAAGTAGTACTCCCTCCGTCCCAGCTTAAATTGCACACTTCCTGAGATGTCACTATTCACAATCCAACTTTGACCACATATTTGAATAGATATATAAACAATAATATTATCGTATTTGACGGCGAAAGATTCGTCATAACAAGTAGTTTCTGAAAAGTAAATTTTTGTTTACCGTTATTATACGTAGTTAAACATATTAACGTTTAAGGATGTTTCTTGATGCGCGTGATAATGATTGCATTGCAATTTAAGCTGGACAGAGGGAGTACTGATGTTCTTGAACTGAGAGCGATAGTTTTGGCTACATATCTTGCGCTCCCCTGATGTGACTATTTTGTTGCATTTCGTATCGATTAGTTGGTAAAGCTAATAATTTTTTAGAGAAAATTGTTTTTATAACTCCACCCACTTGGCATAAATGTCAATACAACATTTCAGTATTCGAAAGTGTCAATATAACCCTAAATTATCAGTGTAAGTGCCAAAACTTATAAGAATGTGCTAATATAACTATATAAGTTTTACAAATGTGCTGATATAACCCTATTAATTTTACAAATGTGTTGATATAACCCTACCTGTTACGGCGACGGTGCCGGAAATGGGATCTAGGTGTTATATTGTCACTTACATTAACTAGTTAAAGTTATTTTTACACTAAAAATTATCTGAAGATTATACTGGTATTTAGTCAAGTAGGTAGAGTTATATTGGCATATATTCCGAATTTTTATGCATGGGTATGAGACTATGAGTATCATTCAAAGTAGCTCATATGTATTTTATTTTCATTTGATAAATAATAAAGAATTCTGCCAAACTACGGGGTTGCCCGCTATGACTATAGACTAAATTATTATTTCTAATCCTAACATGCTTTGTGTAGTTGTTTTCGGGTCCTAAAATAAGGTCTGGGATAGGATCAACTTTTTCGGAACCTCATTTTCAGGGTCATTTAAATTTTGAGTGAGTTTTTCTCGCATTTTTTTTCAATCCTTATTTTTCTCTCTCTTTTCTTCTCCCGATGAGGAGATAAAAGAGAATGGACGAAAAATAGGAAGGGGAAAGGAGAATAGACTAAAACATCATTGTCAAAATGAGATGAGATAAATAAAGTTATTCAACTTTAAACGGAATTATTTTACCGCCCAAAATGATGTTTCAAAAAAGTTAGGAAAAGTATTGTTAATTTTTTGTTAGAATTCAAAAATAACTTTTCGAACTATATGTTGATATCGTTTTTAAAATTATTTACCTACTTTATCTATGGAGTATGTCACATTTATGGTTATAGTTATTGTTGAATCACGCCTTGTAGTTTACTAGTTTATGTTGTAATATGTATATATGCATACTACAATTTCAAAAAAAAAAACCTAGTTAAACCCATTGGAGAACTTCTTAAACTCACTTGAAATTAAAGGAACCGCCACGGCTTCCTACACCAGGGTGTTTATAGATGGCCGGCATATAGCGTATCTCTAAAGCGTTGGGTGGTGGGGTGTCTCAAAAGGACCGGTGGAGTGAGTGTCTCTAGAGGGCCGAGATGGATGTCTCTATATGAAGGGTGGGTATCTCTTGAGGGTTGGGTTGGAAATCTCTACCAGAACAGTGGGATGGGCCGTCTCTAGAATGCTAGTGATTTGGAGGTCTTTAGAGGGAAGAAGGGGTTGGGCGTTTATAGAGGGCCATTCGGCATTGACTGGCTAGCAACTGGTCAGTAACGGGCTAAGGAAGAGAAGGTCGAGAGTTTGGGCTCGCTAGAGGGTTGGGGCGGTGAGGGTCTCAAAATTATTCATCGGAAATTCAAACACCTACTCACTCCGTCTCAGATAAATTGGCACATTTTGACTTTTGAAAGTCAACTGAATCAATTGTCAACAATTATTATCTTTATTTATGTGTAGGATAAAATTTGAAAATAATAATAATTTAAAGAGAAAAGTGCATATATAACCCTACCTTATTTACATAAGCGCAAATATAACCTTTTGATAATTGAAAGTGCATAGTATATAACCTTACCTAATTCAAATAAGTGCAAATATAACATTTTAATAATAGAAAATGTAAATATAACCCTAGATAGTGAGTATAAGTGCAAATGTACCTATTTTGGCATATTTAGGTAGGAATTCAATGAGAAGACTATTTTACCCCTTTGATAAAACAAAAAAGATCAAGAAATATGAAATATCTATAATGCCCCTAAACCCTAATTTTTCTTACTCTTTATCTTTCTTTCCTTCTCCGCCAATATCTCATTTTCTTTGTTGGTTATGTTTCTTAGATCTCTCCTTCTCCGCCAATTTGATTTTTGATTTCGTTGTTAGGTCGCATCTCTCCGGTGTGGGACAGTAGAGCTCGAACAGGGTGAGGCGGTGGAGAAGTAGACGATGGCGCTGAAAAGCATTTGGCTGAATCGAACAAGTGGAGTGGCATGAATAAGTTGAATATGTGGTGGTGCAGTTTGAATCGAAGAAGTTGAAGGGATGGTTGTGCGGTTTGAATCGAAGAAGTTGGAGGGGTGAAAATGGTGGGAGCCGGGCATCAAGCGGCGGGGGTGGTGGTGTTAGGGTTTTGGTGGCGCGAGCTTAGATGGTGGTGGCGAGGGAGAGGAGGAGGAAGGGTTTGGCGGTGGCGGTGGAGAGGATGAAGAAGGGTTGGGAAGTGGTGGAGAGGAGGAGAAATGGCTGAGATGGGTGGTAGGCTAGGGTTTTAGGGGGGGTGGGCTAAGTAGCGAGCGGAGATGGTGGTGGCGGGGGAGAGGAGAATGAGGTAGCATGGCAGAGAGATGGAGGAGTTGGAGGACGGAGCGGTGAAGGATGTGGAACAGTAGCGGTGACAGAGGTGGAGAATATAGGGAGGTGGAGCAGCGGAGGAGATGGCAGTGCGGTGGAGCAGCAGAGGCGATGATGGTGAAGAACATAGTGGCGGAGGAGCAGCGAAAAAAGTGGAAGTGAGGTGGAGCAACAACGACGACAGAGGTAGATGACAGAGTGGTGGAGCAGCGGCGGCAGAAGTGGTGGCAGCGGATGAGGTGGAGCGGAAAAGGTGGTGGAGCTGTGGCGGTGGTGGCAGAACAGCAGCGGGGAAATGGCATTTTTTATCTTTTAATTTTTTGTATTTGACCCAAGGGCATTTTCGTCATTTTGGCCGGTCAATGGTCAGAATTGGCCAATAATGCCAGAATAAAGTCTTTAGGGTTATATTTTCACTTTCATTAAGTAGTTAGGGTTGTTTTGCGTTAAATTATCGCAGTGTTATATGTGCATTTACTGAATTATATAGGATTCTATTTATTTATATCCCTAATTCAAAAATACATGTTAGGATGAATCCAACAACATATAACTTGATAAGAGTCATATAAGTAATAATAATAAAATTTAATGTTCGAGTTTGGCTCGATTAACCTTTCAAAATTAAAATGTGCCTTTTATCTGGAAAAGAGGAAGTATATTGAAAATTATTGAAAATATAGTAAACCGTGTTTGGAAAATCACAATAATCAAACAATAGTAGACAACAAAATCAAACGTATCTAACTTTAATTTATATTTAATTAAATTATGAACTTAAAAATAAATATTTAAGAAATTATTAACTAAAATACATGGCGTGATTTTGTAGTTGAAATAAGTACTCCATCTGTTTATTTATTTGTGGCACACTTACCTTATATATATATATATTTTTAAATGACACAGTTTTCATTTTTTTGCAAGATTCCTTCAATGTCATCCACTCATTCTACTTTTTTGACTTTCTACATTCAATTTCATCTACTCATTTCTTTTAACCTAAATTCAAGAGCATAAAGTTAGTGTATCATTATTAGTGAAACAGAGGAGTATTGGTTATTATCATAATGGAGAGGAAGAAAACGATGTTGGATGGAAGTTGGCCCTCAGGGAAGGAACCCCAAAAGGTTGGAAGGCCGAAGAAGCTTGTTGGGCCAGTGGACTCAATGGACCACTTAGAATCCTGTTCTATCTGTATTAGATACAGGCTCTAGCTAGTCGAAGCAAAACACTTTTTAGTGTTGTTAAAATAAAAAATAGTTTAATTTAAAAGTAGAAATTATTTTTAAAGAAAAAATGGAATTGATATTCCTGCTTTTAAAATAAGTCAATTTTATTTACGAACATAGTTCTGCCCAACAAAGTTAGAGCATGTACAGTTAGGGGTGGGCGTCGGTTCGGTTTAATCGGTTTTCGGTTTATTCGGTTCGGGTTATTCGGTTTTGCCC
>JAULKK010327891.1:0-11054 GCA_032355705.1 Rubia peregrina | reverse complement strand
CTAGCAATCTTCCAACAAAAAGATAACAAAAAAGATGTTAAATGCCTCAGAAAATACATGCATTTGACGTCACATCATGTCATAAAATCAGAAAGTTTATCCCTATGTTGTTTAGGCTCAATCACAATCAGCACTTCTATGTTATGTATCTGCACTAATTTTTTAAGCCTAATCAATCCTTTATGTATTCCTGTAATGTTCCAGGTAAGAGTTTTACACATCATTAACAACATATTTTTTCAATTTTGCACGAGTCATCATGAGGTTAGAAGTATTAAAAAAATCCCTTTTACCTTGAGATGGATCATAGGTACCTGTATGAACTTGGGAAGCTTCAGCCGAGATTGCAGCCGCTGTCAGCGTTTGATGAAGCAGGAGGTCATTTCCTTCTTTTGTGCCATCAATTTGAGCCACTTCGACTCCCTCCTTGCTTAGCATGTACCTCTCGTCCAGGGTATCCTCTAAAACCTGGGAAGAAACCTCCCCATCTTTGTCTAAGTTGACCTGAACTGTTGAGTGAGTAGGAGATTCTTCTTCTTGGAAGGCCCTCAGCTTATCGAACATGTTACTGAATTCAATCAAATCCTTTGTGAGCTTCCTCCTGTCCACTGTCCTCTGTTGAGTATTACTTCTTTTTGATGAGATCATCCATGGAATTCCAATTTCTAAAACTTCTTGAAGAGTCTGTTAATTTTCTGAATGGAATCGCTGCGGACCTCGGTGTTTTAATTGCCCATATTGTTTTCTGAGATTTTAATTCCTGGCTTAGTTCCTGACTATTACTACCAGTTCTTCCCTTCCTGAAAAGTTCCTTAGCATCTTGAAACACCTCAATTTCTTCATCCGAGTCCTTATTAGGATTTGAGGTGCTTGCTTGAGCTTCTATAGTTGGGATTGCTTTCCATTCCATCAGTGGTTGTTTATTTGTTTTTTGGTGAGTTGGGTGGGGTAGGATTAACCGTGGGGACATCTTGGGTTGGTAGGACAGATTTGGTAGTTGCTGTAGCTTGAGCATGTTGAATATCCTCAATCCTATCTTTCCCCCTAACCTTGTATATCTCAGTGGTATTCCTGTTATCTATCCTGCACTCATTTTGGGCATGGCCTATCTTAGCACATTTAGTACAGTAGCTAGGATAGTCCTCATAGACAACTGAGTACCACTTACTTTCAGTATTCGATCCTAATCTGATTCGTTTTGGGAATTGGCCCAAGAGATTCATTTCAATACACAAGCGAATGGTTGATGGCCTAGTCATATTCATAGTGGGTGGATCAGCGAAAATAAGCTCTCCTAACCTATTTTCTATATGAGGAATAGAATCCGAATGCAAAAAGTAGGCAGGAGGGAATTCAATTGTAGCCCATACTGGAACGATCGGAGGCTCCTCATTACCATCGAAGTTCTTCGTCCATTTGAGCACCTTCATAAGCTGTCCTCCGATGTTCCAGTTGCGTTTTATCCAGCATCTCTGTATATCCTCTTCCACGTCAAATTTGATGAAGATATGCCGATGGTCCAGAGCCGTGATTACCGGATCCGATTTGAAGCCGATCTTCTTGAACTGGTTCCGGATAAATTCGAGCATCGGTCTTCCTTTAGTAAATTTGCCTATAAGATGCTTCTTGAAGGGTTCCAATAGCCTTTCGATTTCCTCATCGTTGAAGAGGACGGCGATTTCCCCTTTGAATTCTGTCACCGGGTTTAGGGGAATAGCTGATTTTTGGGTTGGGGGGTTTTGTTTTCCGATCATAGATGTGTACGTAAGCGGGCTCGCGCCAAGAGGCGGAGCCGCCATCGGAAAGAAGTGGTTGTGTGGATCGGAATGGGCTTATTGTTACCGTTTGGGTTTCATTTGCGGTGGTGTGTAGGTTGTTATTTGACCGTTAGTAGTGGTTCTCAGTGGTCGGAGATACAATATCTAGAGAGAGGACAGAGCAGAGTCTATAAATTATTTTTGTAACTATGCCACTCGCGATCAACTCGCCCCATATATAAATGTATTTTTTATTATATTGTGGATAATAACATCATTTTATTCTAATAGTTTCATAGTATCATTTTTTCATAGTTATATTTATTACAATTTAGAAATATAACTATATACTACCTCTGTCCCATCAGTTTTGGCCTATTTTTTAGTTAACTTTCTCAGATCATGTTTGACCATAAATTTTAATTAGTATATAGACTCTAATATCATGTGAGATATTGTTAGATTCCTATATTTTACGTAGTTTCTGAACATCAAATTTTAATATACCATTAATATCTGTAATTAAAGTTATTGATGGTCAAACATGGTCTGAAAAAGTTGACAAAAAATTAGGCCAAAACCGGTGGACGGAGGGAGTATAAGTTCGAAGAAAAGCAGTAAAGGCCAAACCGTGTGCGTGCAATTTAATCATGAGTGTGTGTTTTTTCCCGATCTTCTCCATTCACTAGATTCGGCGAGTTCTACTGAACGACGTCACCATGGGCCGGTCTAGTGGTAAGAAATTGACAAAAAAATGATAGCTCGACTCAGGAGCGTGGAAGTTGAGGTGAAAATTAGGGCAAACAAGGAAACATAAAGGGGATCAGGATGTGAAGGTCTGAAAGGGGTCCTCGTCGATGGGGAAAAAGTATCTCTGACAAAAGCTATATCATCATCATCTTGAGAAGCATTTGCTATAGTTGCTTTATCACTTCCCTTATTAGGCCATTCATGCTTCTTCTCTGACTTTTTCTTCCACCGATAGCAATACTTCTTAATGTGAACAAGCTAGTTGCAATAGTGGAACGTCCATGTCTCTTTCCCGTCTCAGGGCTTGGATTTGTTCTTTGACTTGCCATGCCCGTCTGGACCTTTACTGCTGCTTCTTCCTAAAGTCTCAACAACAAGAGCCTGCGAATCATCAACTCCCATCTCCCATATTCTTATCTCTTCATTAAACATACTCTCTTTGATAACATCCAAAGAAAGCACACCATCAAAAGCAGAGTTGCTAATATTCACCACCAAAGTCTCCCAACTATCGGGCAAAGAACTCAATAAAAACAAAGTCTGCAACTCATCATCAAGATCAATCGTCATAGTAGTCAACTTGTTAATAATATCTTGAAAGTCATTAAGATACTCATAGACAGACTTTTCACTTTTCAACTTCAAATTAACAAGTTTCTTAATCTAAGAAGCCTTACTATGAGCCGTCTTTCTTTCATAAAGAACTTCCAATTTTTATCTATGAGTATCTTAATGATAAGGTGTCGGACTCTTGAGAAATATGGTTGAATATGCTAATATCAACTCATTGTCTAATAGTCCCCAAAATTTTCCTCTTTAACTTCGCCCATTCATTTTCTTCCATTCAGTTGGCTTAAATGAACTACTACCCTCAACAATAGTAGGTGCAATAAGATCATTCAAATCATTGCAAAACAACAAGTCTTCCATCATAGGCCTCCAAATAGAATAATTGGTTGGTGTTAACTTAATCATAGAAGTACCACTAGACTTCATGATTATGCCAAAAAAACTCAAGCTCTGATACCACTTGTTGGGGAACCAAGGGGGATAAATCCCAAACACCTACATAAGACCACGGGAAAATAACCAACTAAAATATTCAAAAGAATCACAAAAAAACTAACGATGGAGATAAACCATCCAACAAGAAAGTAAAGTGAGAAAACAACACACGATGATTTTTACGTGGAAAATCTCTTCAATATGAGGAGTAAAACCACAGGACTTGCAGGAGTCCACCTTATTCCTTCTTATTATGATAAAATGAGGGAAACAAACCCAACACAAGTATACAAAGGAATACAACCCACCATAAGCATCATGCATAAGAATAAACAACAAGAGTAGCAAAATGTGTAAGATATCACCACAAAACTGAGCTCCCACTCGATCTGCAATGTCTCCTAAATCAGAACTCAAACTAACGATGCAACTGTCCAAATTGAAGCCTTATAAGTTCAGAACACGCTGACCAAATTTCAGTAAAATGAGACAATGTTCACTCAATCTGACCTCCCAATCAGAACTGCTCTCATAAAAATGGGAAGATTTTCAGCTCACTCAAGAACTCTCAATTTTCTTGTTTTGTTGCTTTGTTCTTGTAGTTTGTTGTATGGTTATCTCCAAGATTTGAATCCCTTTTATAGGTGCGCATATGGTACCCCAAGTGTCATCATAAAAGCTTCCTCGTAAAAGAACTAATAACAAAAGAGACACTTGAGCTTTCCAAGAAGGCATAACATAGGTGTAAGACACACCAATGAGTTGGGCAATTCATGCTCCTCATAATGCATGAACCTAACATATTTGGTGGATTTCATTTTTGTTTATCAGGGAAGTGTGTGAAAATGACGCTATTTTTTTTGAAAGTGTCCAAAAATTCTTGAATTCTTCGAAATGCCAAAATAATCCTGGATTCGTGAAATTATCAAAATGACCATATAATTTTGACATTAGTTTTTCCATCAATTGGATCCAATGGTAACATTCAACGAATATTTAGTATTGTTTCAAAATATTCACCTAACACTTACTATTGTTTTTACTCTTTCCAAGAATTCGGCACGTTTACAAAAAATTATGGCAATTTTTTTTTGTTTTCCCCTATTTATTACTCCCTCCGTCCCACTTTAAATTATTTATTTATTTTTTCACGGTCTTCAATGCGCATTTTTTACTGTAAATATCTCTAGTTACATATAATAATTTCGTATAAAAATTAATATTTAAAAATAAATGTTAAGACAAATCTAACAATATCTCACATGATATATTTATTATTTATATATTGATTTTATATTTATGATTAAAGTTTTTCAAGTTTGACTCTCAAAAAGTAAATAAGCAATTTAGAGTGGGACGGAGGGAGGCCAAACCAGGATAACATCACAAATCAATTCACGAGTGTACCGCAGTGGTTGAAAGTTTGGAATTGCAGGGGAACCTCAGGTTCGAAACTCGTTGAGCGCAGGGTGAGAATTTCTCGCATAGTCGAGGGTCCTTTGTGCAATAAACGAGTATGAACCCTCCAAATGGTCCTATTGTTGGGATACCGTCACTTACCTTCTCATCGATGTCTGTGGTGTCGGGTGGATGGGACGCCCAAGGCTGTCGTACAGCCTTCAGGATACCATCACAACCTGATTTAGAAAATCTTCGTCCCTCCGTCCCAATTCAAGATACGCTTTGACTTTTAGCAGTTAAAATTTAAAAAATATTTGATCTTTAATATCTTTCATTAAGGATAATTAAAACTTGTGAAAAATTAAAATTTTAAAAATATACTTACGTTATAACGAATATAACAATTTATTAAACAATATTCCCTCCGTCCCAGCAGAAATGACATATGTTTGTTTTTCAAAGTCAAAGTTGCCAAACTTTGACCATAAATATAAATTAATATACATATAAAAAATATATTATGTGATATATTGTTGAATTCATCTTAACATATATTTTCTAAATATCAACATTTTATACGAAATTGGTATATGTAGTTAGAGTTATTGATGGTCAAACATGATCATTGAAAACCGTGTGCGCAGTAAATGTGTCAAATCTGCCGGGACGGAGGAAGTAGTATATACACTTATATACCAGTTCAATTTTAGGGTCAAAATTTAAAAATGTTAACTAAATGAATAGTTAAATTTGAGTTTGAAATGGGACAGAGTAATACTATATTCCAATATTATCTTAAGTGTGTTGACAATGTTGAAATAATTTCAATGTGATTTATACTTATGGTCAATGTTTGTTAACATTGAATACTGAAGGTGAAATGATTAAAAAGTTTTTGAATTTAATCTACTAACAAAAGAATATGAGTGTCGAAATATTTTTAAGTTGGCCTAACCTTCTAATCAACATCGGTTAAAGTAATTTAATGTTAAAATATCTAAAAGTTGTTGAATATGTTATAGACATTTCTCTTCTGAATATCTTTATTAATTGGAGCACTCATCGATTGGTCCCAATTTCATACAATTAAACTTAGAATGTCCATCAATTTTTTTAGAAAAATAAGAGATGTAGCAGCAAGCAAAGATATATGAATTATTTAAAGGGGAAGAGTAATAGGCCCTAACTCGATCGATGGAATGCTAACAATCACATAAACTTTAAGGCATCAGAATTTTTGTCATCCATGCCTCTTCATTCGAATGAGGGGGTGCCGACGCCACCTCTAAGATCCTGTGGTGCAAAAATTAACCCTTGAGCACCACCGGAAAAGATGGTTCCGCCAACCCTTCAATGCTACTTTTGCCCTCTATTCTTCTCGGAATTTTAGAGAAGACAACCTCCCCTTTTGGAAAAAAAATATATTGAACCCAATAGTTAAATGATGTCGCTTAAGTATCGGGTATTAATAGTAATTATTTTTGTCTTCAGAAATCAAAATGACATCGTTTAGGTAATTAGAACGATTTTGTTTTGAGTTCTTAAAGCAAAAATATTAAAAACCAGGGGGATACCCTAATCGGGCCTCATCAGTTATCCCAAATCGATTAGCTCCATAACCCGGAAATCAGAATGAGCCTAAAAATCAGAATTCCATGAGTTTTGGCCTATTTGATTTTTTCAAGTCAAACTTGATAAGTTTTGACCATAAATATAAATAAATATATTTGCAACAAAAATATGATATGAGATATTGTTAGATTCATCTTAATATCTATTTTCTATATATTTTTATGCGAAATTGTTATATGTATCCAGAGATATTGACGGTCAAACATGATCATTGAAGGCCGTTAAAAGTAAATATGCCAAAACTCGTAGGATGGGGGGAGTATACTCATGCGTGATACGCTCCTCTCTGCCAAATTATCATAATTTCTGTGGAAACTAAGTTTATATCCCGATAATGATATTACAGACTTTGCAGTGGGTTGATAGGGTTTGACGCGCAAACAAGTGCCCAATTTTTATTAATTGTAAATAGATCCCCACAAGTTTAGGCACGGACCACATGTAAAGAGACATTCTCTACTAGAATACTGGTACTCCCTCCGTCCTAGCATAAACTATATAGAATTTTTTTTGACGGTCTTCAAAAAATACGTTTGACCGTTAATATGTTTAACTATGAATAATAACGTCAAATAAAAATTAATATTTAAAAAATATTATTACGACGAATACAAAAATATCACATATGATAATATTATTTTATATATATTTATTCAAATATATGGTTATATTTTGACAATGTTAACTGTCAAATAGTAAAAATGTAGCTTATATTGGGGGCGGAGGGAGTATATAACATGCCTCCACTAAATATACTTTATAGATTTGCCACTTATTGATTGATGTAACCTAACTTGACAAAGATCATACACCCTAAAAAACCCGGGGAAAGAGGTCTTAATCAACCTGAGAGTGAATAATTCTAATTTTTAATTTCAATCCACACTTATCCGATCGATAAAAAAACATATACCGATTGGAAACCTCGTAGGATAACACGTATCATTTTTTCTATGAAGAACAAAACGACAACAAAATATTAAATATAAACTATACAACTTAAATTAAATACACTTTTCCATTTCAAGTCTAGCTAAAGAACGAACTGGTAAGCAACCTTCAAGAAATTATAGTTTTCAAAATGTAAATAAGCAGTTTGTCCTTTAGCGAAGATTCATTCATAATTAATTTAGCTACGTACTTAGGAATTACCAAGCCTAAAAGGATAACTAATTATAATCCACATTAAAAATTCCTATGTGTTCATCACCTTTTTGTTGAAACCATCTGAAAGGAACGTTTCCTAGCCGCAAATGAAATAACAAATGCTATTAAATTTAAAGAATTGAATGTAAATTCGCCCAACTTTTTAAAAGTTCATAATTTTTTCCGAGGCATATTTATTATTTTATGTACGTTTGCAAATTGCAAGTTATGTTAAGCCACTGACATGGATGATGATTCGAACCAGTTAGTTTGAATTAGCATAAAAATCAAAAGTAGTCAATGTTAAATACATACTACATTAACTATATAAAGGCTTTGTTATATTTCAAATATTCAGATCTAATCTACAATCAAGTGATGATAAGTCCAATGATCAAAGATGATGTATTAGTCATTTTAAAATAACAATGTAAATAATTATTACTTTAACACATCCCTCTCATATGCCCACATAAAAATATATTTTCAATATTACAAATTAGAGCTATCGTAACACTTTTCTAGTAACATTTATTAAAATATTACAATAACTTATAAAGTGTTACTTAAGCCAATGAAAATGTTATCTAAATCTTGAAAAGTGTCGTGTTAGATCTAATACTCCATGTGTCTCTTTTCAACCTGCATACTTTGACTTTCATCAGTTGACTTGAAAAATGTTTGATCCTTAATTAATATCTTTCACTTAGATACTTAATATTTTGAAAAGTTGATATTCTGATAATATAAGTCATAACGAATCTAACAAGGTATGACACGATAGTATTTACACTTAAACACTAATTCAATTTTATAGTCAAAATTAAGAAGTTTTGAATAATGAATAGTTGAATTACCGTTTAAAATAGGACAGAAAGAGTACAAAATCACCTAATTAAGGAAATACTTGTAATAGTTTTCAATAACTTCAATTCATTCTTTTCAGTACCTAAAGTAAAATTCTTTAAGTGTTAAAGTAAATTTAGTTTTAGTAAAAAATAATAATTTAGTTTGTCGTAGTTTATGAAAGTCCAAACCTCATTGAAATTTAACATATTATATGATCATAAGGAATAGAAACCATTCCCTGTATGAAAGGTTACAGATGGTAATTTTCTTATAAACTTTAGAATAATATTTATGTTAGACTTTATTTTGTAACCCTATATATTGTAATTCTCATTATTGATGAGATGTGACATTGATGTGATATCAATACACCATAATAAAGTCTTTTATATTTTATCATGGTATCAAAGTCGGGTATTTGGGACCTGGACCCGAGTTGAGTTTATTGTTGTGTGGATCCTCTTTAATTCGGCTCAGTATGGGCCGTTGAGTGTTTTCGCATTGGCACGTGAAGGGGCGTGTTAAAAGATATGTCCCACATCGGTTTCTTAAAGACTAAATGACGTACATATAAGGTCTTTGGTCACCTCCACTTAGAGTCAATTGGTTTTAAGATAGAAGCTCAAGAGACCTTGAAATTTAACATGGTATCAGAGCTTTTATATTTTATCTTGGTATCAGAACTGGTTCGATCTAAGACCCCCTCTTAGTTAATCCTATGGTCAACGATCTTAGTTGTATCTGCTGCTTGGCGCCAGGACAACAATTCATTCCACGCCATGGTCATTAGCTAGTTCGTTGATTTTTCTCTACTTATTTTATCTACTTCCAAACTATTATTATTCAGGCCATGTTCGTGATGAATACTACTCTTACTACCATTCTACCAATGTTGTCGCGTCCTTCCTTCCACTGCCGCCGCTCTTAGCTTTTTCGTCGCAGCAAGGATACTGCCATCTCACTGTTATTGCTCACCGATTGACCATATGAATGATTTCACTCTTACTGATGTTGAATACTGCTCTAGCACTGCTACTATTGTTAATGAAGTTGAATATTTCTCTACCAATGCTATTGTTACTGTTCTTGCTGCTACTTCTACTGCTACTAACGTTGAATCTCGTTCTATGGAGATTTTTTTTTCAAAAAATTTCAACAATTAGCAATTTCAAAATATTTTTCACAAGTTGGGCATTCTTGTTTATCATTCTCCAACTTGAGGGATGGAAATAAGGAATAGAAATCCTTTCACTGTAGGGAAGGCTATAGATGGTAACTGGATAACACCTGTGCCGGTGCACGATTCTGAATGAAAATATACGATATAATATAATTTATAATTTAAATAAGTAATGAGTTGTTATTCCCAAGAACCATATAATAGAAATTATTTGCTTGATGCAGTCAACCGAAGATATTGAAGCTATTTTGATTAACCTAAACCCAAGTTGTCTAAAAATAACATACTAATATTACAATATGTTACTGATTTCAATTCTTTACTATCTATAATCAATCATAACATGTTAAAATATATAACTTCTAAAGATATATTTAAAATCATAAATATGTCATACTATATCTATATATATCACAAAAGAAAATCCAAAGAAACACATAATCTGAAATAAAAAATGTTTGGATTTTTTAATACAATAATAGAGTACTTTTGATAGAAATATAAATACATATTATTTATTTATTATATATGCAAAGTCTTATTTTAGACCGGATTACTATTAAGTGAGGACATTTTATAATTAGTGAGGGTAATAAGGTTATTTGACATTTAATTTTATTTATTGAAATTAGATACACATAATTATGATAACATTTAAAAATGATTCTCAACAAATAAATAACTTTTTTTTAAAAATCAATGAAATATTATAAAAATAACCAGCTTTTATTGTATTCAATATTTAACGATTTCAAACTAAATAAATGATTTCACTTCATAACTCACACAGTATATTTTTTCTTAGATGGATAAACTTTAAAATTTTAAATAATTTTTTTCCAATTTAAATGTAAGACGCAAAATGTACATAAAAACTTAATCCTAATATTTTAATTAATAATATCGCACAACACGCGATCGTACTCCGCTAGTATATTTAAAGGTGATATTTTTGTTGACGGATACTCTTACATGATAATTACTCACGATGCATTATTTAAAGTAAATTAATATATTTATTAATACCATAATAATTTCTAAAAAATAATAACATAAATTGAATAAAAAATATAACATAATTTATACTCGTACAATGCACGATTTAAAATAAGTAACTATAATTTTTAATATTTGATATATTTATAAATTATATGTAAAATTTAATTTAATTTAATTTAATTTAATTATAATTATAATTAGTTAAATATTTAATATTTACATGAAAATAATATATATTTTTTGTAAAAATTAATATATAAATACTCCCTCTGTTTTGTTTATATTGGCACCCTTTTTTTCACATTCTCCCATGTCATGTTTGACCACCGATAACT
>JAULKK010327881.1:0-11054 GCA_032355705.1 Rubia peregrina | reverse complement strand
CCCCCCCCAAACCTTCCAGACTCACCGCCTCCATCAAACTCACTCACCAGACTATGTATGCGACACACCGAGAGTTCGCCAGAGATAGGCGACGCGGGGAAGACAAATGTGGAGGTGACGCAGAGAGAGCTCACCGGAGAGAGGCGATGCGGAGAAAGCTTGCCGGAGAGAGCAAGGTTTTGGGAAAGAGGAAGAGGAAGAGAGTGAAATGCAAAGGCAGCAGAGAGGTAGGTGGAGGCAGCGGAGGCAGGAAACGATGTGGCAGAGGAAAGGGATGCAGGCGGGAGGCGGAAGCTGGAGGTGGAGGAGGGAGTCGCTGGAGAGAAGTTCATATTGGGAGGAAGGAGGTTGAAGACAGGGGCAACATTATCTTTTCAAATGAATCAAATATGAAGAGAGATTTTCTCTCTGTAAATTCCCCTGGATGGAAGGAGTAATAAAGTTCTATAATATTTTGTACTAAACTAAACTTCACATTTTTTTTGATTATTTTAAGCATTCATGTTTAATTATTAATATCTTTAATTAATATATTATGGAAAAAGTTGACATTTAAATATTCACATAACAAAAAAAATATCAAACAATATCTAATGCAATACAGTCACATTTACGATTAAAGTTGATTAAATCACTATTCAAACAAAGATTTCCAAGAACTGAACACCACTTGTATCAAAGTACAAAGTATGTTTTCCAAACGGTAAACACCTTGAAAAATATTAATAGACCCATTCAATTATATAGAACTCCTAATTTAATAACACAAAAGAAATCACGAGCACATGATCTATACAACCAGATCGGACAAAATACATCAACATGAACAATTAAACTGAGTGATCATCATGAACAAAACAATATAATCTATCAAGTTTAAAATCAATACTAATGTATGGAGACAATTCAACAATTATTCAATAACATAATCATTCAAAGAAAATCAATTGAAAAAAATTATTTTTTCATATCTCCCTATGATGGAAGATGAGGAAAAGAAACAGTAGGGTTTCCGAGAGAATGGAGGAGCGAAAAAATTCAATCGATATCTCCACCAAAGCTGAAGCTTAGTTAATTATGTGACCAGCTATGCTCGTTAAAATTAAGGAGAAATCCCTAGTGGAGAGCAAGAGTGTCAACGGAGGTTAAAGCGGCCTAAGGATGGCAATTTGGACATGCCGTCCTTGTCACCGCCATTGTTCTTCGTGCCACAATGAACGACTATGTATAACCTCCGTATTATATATAGTGAGTACCGCGGCACAGTGACTACTGTGGTTCCCTTTATTTTTTCCATCCAATTTTATGATTTCTGAAATTCCATCCTTTCGGAAATTAATTCGGCAGGCCAGGTACAAAGCTCTGTAGGGTAACCGGTTAGTGTGTATGGATTTGGAAGTAGTAGTTGCGATATCTAAACCTATTTCAGTTATGTTTTTTAAACATTTTGTTGTTGATTCGATGTTAGTTACGATTTCGGTTCTTCAATTAGATATTGTAGCTATTTTCTAAATTTACGAATTAGAAGCTCTCTATAGCAACGTGGCTATAAGAACACGTTTGTCTCAAAACTAAAAACATTTTCATAACACCTTTTGCATTACAACCAAATAAAATGAAGAACAATATCTATAGGCACCACTAGTGGACAAGAAATTACAATGAAACTCTTACCATTAAAACTACATAACAAGACTATTACAAATGAACAAAACCAAAATGGTTTAAAAGTTATTGTAAAGGTCATTGCAACATAGTTATCTTTCAACTTATTGTTCATTGTTTTTACCTTCTTTTTTTTTGCTAACTTGAAAGCGGGATTGGAGTGACCAACTGGTGCTCCCAACAACTTGTACACTAGGTTCCCAAGTATACCAAACATAGACAAAAAAACAAGGGGACAACATCACTCGGTCACAAGTAGATGAGTGTTTGACATCTGCCAGACAGAAAATTTACCTCGCCTTCCATTTCTTGTTCTCGTAATCTCGGTGTGCCCAATGACAACTTGGTTTCGATTTATCTTGTATTCCATCGTTGGTTTTTTCTTTGTAATTGCAATCTCGAATGGAATGAGTTCCACCTACAAAAAACCCAAGAAAAATCGTTTCATATTTTTAACAATGGACACAAGCAAGCTCGACGGTACATGGTTTCTGGCAAACTCCAAAATTTTCAAATAAGTAGTAACAATGAACTTCTATGGAAAAGTAGATCAGCTACAATAGAAGCTCTATTAACATAGGTAGCTATATTCAATTAACAGTGTTCATAAAAAACGTATCACAAAGAATCGCTTCTTCAGATCAAAAACCTAAAGAGTTCAGACATTACCTTGGAAAATGTTTTGAATGTTCTCCCGCCATGATGAATCCATGTAATCGAATTGGTGGTTCATTGAGGAGAAGTAAATTGTAATAGGAAAGAACAATTGTTTAAGGGTTAGATTTTTAGGGCTCAGTGGAGGGTTAAATAGATCTAGAAATCATTATGGGAGGTTACATGGTGGACCTTCGTCATGCATCGATCAACGATTCAAAATATGATACTAGTTACGATATCAGAGGTGTGTTCGGCATATAGATGATGTACTAGAAGTAATTGCTCAATAAAAAAATGATTGGTTGTAATTCCGATATCTGAAATGATCCCGACCTATTGTAATAATTTATGGGGTCATATTTTCTCAATTATATATGGAATATTTTCAGCCACTTTTTCATTGAATTATGGTCTTGATGGCTGAAATCATATCGCATATGATTTGACATAAAGTTCAAGCCACTTCCGATTTCGGTGACTGTTTTGAGACAGGGGCTGACGACGGTGATTATTCATTTTATCTTGAAAATATATCAGGCGATCCAAGTTACAAAAATGGAAGCATGTTGGAGTCCAGAACTTCAGATATTGCCAACCCTTTTAGATGGAATCTGTTCTGAATGAAATTATTATTACAAAAAAATGGAATTTGTTAGTTCTTCAAATTGGAAGTTCGTCGGATATGAACAAACAAGAAAGAATATTATACTTCCGATATCAAAACATTCACCTGAAACATGTGACCCTCAAACATATCATCATATTTGCATCCAAATTCGATAATGTAAACAACCATATTATAAGAAACAAACTAACATGTATATAATTGTTTCCAAAAATCCTATACTATTAGAACATTACAAAGAGGTTTCCAGGTGGGAAGATTGGCATAATCACAAAATGGAGCAATTTCCATTTTTGCATTGACATGCAAGAATATTTGTGGGCTCAAATTTGTTATCCCAACCCATTTCTCTGACATGGTGATTTGCAGCAGTACAAAATGTTGGATGACAAATGATGACGAACACTTTATTCCAAAACCAAATACCCCTCACAGTTTGAGCAATCGCCATTGACAGTCAGTGATTCTAAGGAGATCCAATGTTGAATTCTTCGATTGCATTGAACTAAACCATCCTGAACACATTTGTTCACTTTCCAAAAATATTTTAAAAACCTGCAATGCGTAATAAGCTCGTAGATGCCCTAAACTATGAGTTTTTTCTAGCAATTGAAAACCTTTGATTGGACTTTCCTCCCTAAGAAAATTCTCCTTAAATAGGTAAAAATACAAGAGTAAGTTACCAAAAAGTATTCATGCACTAAATCTAACACATCCAAACTCACCACTCCCTTCATTTACAATGCTTCCGTATTTTGGCCTCTTCGCATTTCCTGGTGAAGTTATCCAATCCGTTGTTTGGATGCCATGTAGTACGCGCAACACCTTCCAATGACACTTGTTTATGTATCAAGCAGTGTTTGGAAAGATCATTAAACCTATGGAAACTACATTATGCAAAAACAACACAAGTGACCAATAGTTGAACCTTTATTTCGCACATGCATGGGAAACAAATGTTGGGATCAACACAAAAGAAAACATATCATAATTTCGCCATTCGGAGGTTGAGCTGACTTGGCCAAAACTCGGCCGAGTACAAAAACAACAATCTCATCTGGTAGCATTTTGAATGGTCTCTCCACTTTTAGTATTATCGGTGTAAAAATTTGGATGAAGATGATGGGGGAAATTCGAATGTAGAGGATTGATAAAGTGGGTTAAAAATTACGGTTGAAATGAATATATATTTGTAATGAGAAAATGTCCAAAATGAAACTCACTTTTAAATGAAATTCACAGTTTGGTACCATATCTTTAAAATTGTTCATTAGAGGTGCCCAGATTATCATTAATGTCCCAGAAAAGTGCTTTTTAGTAAAAAAAAGTGGGGTACCATTATGACACAATTTTGATCCAAATTGATACTCATATTTGCTAAAAGGTATTATTTTGAGACATAAATGGGGGGAAATGGTTACCTTTAAAGGACAGATTCAAAATTTGGGTACTAAACTGTGAATTTTGATTAAAAGTGGGTGCCATTTTGGGCAATCTCTCTGTTTGTAATAATGAAAGGTAATGTTGATTCAAAGGGAGAGTTTTTGTAAATTTCACCTAGGAAATTGAACCCCTTGGAAGCCATTTTCATGACTGCACCCTAGGTGTTTATGTGCACGTAAGACGTAACCCATTCATTAAAATTTTGACACATGTTCTAGTCTAGCGTCCCGAGTCCAACATAAGATCTTATTCGTAAAAATTCATTATCATGACAGATGAATTTAACCCCCATTTTTCCTAACAATTGATGGCAATTTAATTTTAAACATTGTAAAGTGTACATGAATAGATGACATTTAAATTCAAACCACCGTCCAATGGAATTCCATATCTGTCCACCGATTTTTCATCCTCCCAACCCAATGATCCGATATCTAAACAAATGAAAGACGGCGGTTTCGAGCAAGAAATTGAAAAACACTGTGCAGCTGCGCTGTCAAAGGCCAAAATTGCACTATTGAATACTCACATGAGACCATCTTACCATAAATTATGGTTAGATGATGGTTTAATTATACTTTTATAACTTATAGTATATACTAGCTCTTGTTATCTCTCATCTTTAAATAGTTGTATTTATATCTTCCATCTCACCATAAGATTGAGTGAGACCGTCTCACCAAAATCTTTGTAAAAAATTAAGAACGGAATGATTTAATAAAGTTCCATAATATTAATTACTGAATCAAATTGTAAATTTATTTTGAACCATTTTAAAATTCATGTTAAATTATTCATATCTATAATTACTAAATTACATAAAAAGTTGATATTTAAAATAAACGTTACGAAAAAATCTAACAATATTTAATGCGATAAATTCAAATTTACATTTAAAGTTGATTAAATCTAGGAAAAAAAGTCAGAGTGCAAGTGATAGTATTATACGTATATCAATTTAGATTTACCAACTTCGTTAATCACACACTCGAAACCCTACTGTCACACCTTCTTCCTCCCATTTCAAAAGCCTTACTTTTTTTTCAATCTTCTTTTCCTATCTTCAAATCATGGGAAAATGGGGAAATAATAGTTTTTCAAATGATATTCTTTGAATAATTATGTTATTGAATAAATATTAATTTGTCTCATACATTAGTATTTTTCTTCGACATAATATATTAGATTGTTGTTTTCTTGATTATTACTCATTTTAATTGTTCCCGTCGATGTATTTTGTCCGATCTAGTTGCACAAATTGTGTGGTTGTGATTTCGTCTGTGTATCTCTTAAGGAGTTCTTTGGATGGGTCGATCCGTGTTTTTTTGGGGTGTTTACAGTTAGGTTAACATAGATCGTGCTTTGGATTAAATGTTGTTACATTTGTTGAAGACCAATGTTTGGCGTAGTGAAATTGATGCGTGATACGCTCCTCTCTACCAAGTGGTCATGATTTTCATGAGAAGTAAGATAATATCTTAATGGCGATATTATAATATTTATTGGATCTCTAATCTGTAACAATACAGATGATCAGTTTGGTTGACATGTAATTTAGATATACTTGCAATAGATCAGTTATTGCTAGAGGCTAGTTAGGTTGGATATCAATTCCACTTATTGTAATCGTTGTGGGTGTTTTTCTCAACACCTATGAATGATTTTTCTCAAAAAAAACTCCTAGAAAAAGAAAAAGAATGAGTACAATTTCATCCTCCAAAGGAGATATACGAGCTCAAGGAAAAGTTGAACATAAGTTGTACTCTCTTCATTTCTGTATATATGGCACTATAGGTTTAGGTACTAGGATTTATGGTGAATGAAATTAGTGGATGAATATGTTAATTTTGAAAAACGGTGTTCTCATTCTCATTATTTGCAGATTGTTACATCATTGTGCCAGATTTGCGCCGCACAACCCCTAGCTTACAGCTGGAATAAATCATCCTAAACTTGAGTACATCGTTTGGCTCACACACCGTGGGGTGAGTCTCCCAAGAATGAACTTGTCAAACCATAGGAAATTCTCTGATTGAAGTCTGCATATCATATTGGCAGTCTACCACTCGACATGTGCCTCTAAGCGTCTAGTATTCATCGAGTTGCATCTGCGATGGAAAATGCATATTAGAGGTTATTCGAGGGCAGGAGTTGTCTGTTTTATTTTGAATAAGTACAGTATTGCGTTGCCTTTCCATATGTATTCCAGTTTGTGAGGGTAATCCTTATCGGGTTGCCACAACTCCATAATTTTAAGATTTTGACTTAGAACTCGTCTTGGAGGTTGTACCTGGATTTGTGCTATCGCCGGTGGGGAAGCACCTAAAGCTCGTCAGAATCGCAAGATCACCAACAGTAAATCTGAAAAATAAAAACATCATAATAACAACTAAAATTTAAATTTAAACTAAATTAAACCCCTGTTGTCATTCCAGGTAAGTCGATCCATAACCCAAAATTTCTAGCACCCTGAAATGGGCATCGACTAGGCGCACTGCCCTCCAAACTCGCTACATATATGGTGTTGCGGGTCAGTTCATGGTGTACGCTAGAAAGCTTCATTTGATGAATACGAATTATCGCAGGATGACCCGTTTGACTGCAGTTCAATAACCAGATCATGTACCCACCACAGGATAACCTGTTTGACTGCAGCCCGTAATCCATCATCAATGTTGAATAAACTATTTATGCTATTCAGCGTAGCCCAGATCTCGTTTGTCCAGTGTCGTCCACCAATTCATGTCGTCTCTCCACCGCGACCATCACGGGACTGTTGTGACTACAGTCAGTAAAGGCGAGTATTTGTTGGACGACGGGAGTTAGTGAAGTGGGGCTAGGTTCTAGGGATAGGCTGAAAGAAATATTCAAGCATTGGATGTGCAGACAAGATTTCAGGGAGGGACAAGGCTGCTGTTATCGCCACGGGGCTCAGCCATCGTAAACTGTCGGGGATAGCTTCTCCTTCTTCGAGCGACAATCAACTTCGCCGCCTAACCATTCTTCTTCTCCGCCAGCAACTGATTTTTGTGCGGATCTTAATCGGACTATCATTCTACATCTTTAGTAGCCCTGATTGCATTTCGTTGTCCGGTATCTACATGAATTGACCGACCATCCTTATTCTTCGAGGAAGCTCATCTCCGCAATGAATTGGCCAACTCGTTTTTCTTTTCCACACTCTCTCCATTAACTTATTCTTGTTTGATAAGATATCAAAAATGTCATTTATTATATTTTTCTTATTTTAGTATTTGTAGGAGTTTAACACTATACTCTTTTTCCCATTGGGTTTTTTAATGAGATAGTGTGCTCATATTTAGAATTATTTTTGAAATAATGTAATTTAGGAGTTTTGATTTGATTAGAATTAGATTTAGTGGGATATATTCTTCAAGCTTACTTGAAGAAGAATTCTAGTAGATTACCATTTATTTTAGGAGTTCTAGTTAGATATGGTAATAGCTTCTTAGAGCTGCCATAATTCGATTCAAATTCCAATTGTAATTAGGGTATTGGTTTGAATTTTACCTCTATAAATAGAGGGTTCAACCAACATTATTATTACAACTTTAAAAACACAACTTTATACAACCTTTATTCAAACTTTTGAGACATTCTCATTATACTCATTGTTGCTTAAACCCGCGGGCTATTTAAGTATCAATACATCCTTTATATTCGTACCCTGCGGGCTAGACGTTTATAGAGAAACCCTTTAAGTGTACCATGCGGGCTAGACGCTTAGAAGTCAAGTTGAGTATACCCTGTGGGCAAGACGCTGCTTCTCGTGCCATTTAAGTGGTTTGGGCGAAATTTCACTTGATTGAATGATCCAAATTCCGCAATCCAAAGTCTTCGCAAGGAGATTCATATCAGTCTGCCTCTTATTTTAACTCCGCCAAACCCACCTCCCTCCATTTCTACTCCGCATTCCTCTTCTTTCAACTCCGCCGAATCCAACTTCCTCTTCTTTCACTCATTACTATAAAGCCCCTTACCTCACCCTCCACCGTGTCACCTCCATCGGTCACTCGTCGTGTAATCCTGAAGCCGTGAGGCTCTGTCGGTCGCTCGCCCGCTCTGATGGTCGCTCATCCGCTCCAATAGTCGCTCGTCCCCTCCGATCATCGCTCGTCCTCTTTCTCCACCCTCAACCCTCCACCCTCCACCGTGAAGCTCAGTTTCAGGTTCATCCTCCACCTCTGTTTCTGCCGCTGACCGCTTATCCTGCATCGTTGACTCCCCCGTCTGCTCACTTCTCTCGTTTCAGATCTATGTTTTTACTGTAGCTTCCGGGTTTGTATTGTGTACGTTGGTGCCCTGTTCTGAATGATTTGTTGATGTTTTTGCTATGTTGGTCCCATGCCAGAGATAGTATTTGGTGTTGTGTTCTTGATTGATTTTTTTTTAAATCGGTGTTACTTGTTTGGCTTCCGGAAATCGTTTGGTTTTTACTGCTATTTTTTTGGAAGGTAAAAAATAGTTTCCGAGTTTGAAAATTATTTTTGATTCTATTAAAGGAGGTTATTTGAACCGCCTTTGATCGAAATCAATCAAATGAGGAGCCAGAGAAGAAGGAACCAGAGAAGGCACCTTAGAACCGCCTCTCTGGTTCAATAATACCGCCTTTGATGTCCTATTCCTCCACTAGTGCATGATGTTTAGCTCATAGATTTAAATAATTAGATCATGGATTTTACTTATTAAGTTCACTATTTTTAAATGGTAGTTTTAATAATAGACAAAATTGTGTGATTGATATAGATTTTGTAGTTCATAAATTTAAGTGATTAGATCACATATCTTAGTTATTAGTTCCTTATTCTTAAATAATGATTTTAGTTATAGACAAAATTGTTTGGCTGATATGGATGTTTAGTTCATAGATTTAAGTGTCCAGATCACAGTTTTTAGGTATTAGTTTATTATTATTAAACAATAGTTTTAACCTAAAATTGTGTAGCTGATGATTTTTACAAATTTTATTAAGTGATTAGATCACAATTTAAATGCAATAGTTCATTATTATAAAATGGGCTTTTCTGAAAATAAAATTGTGTGGTTAATATGAATTTTTAGTTCATAGATTTAGGTGTTAGTTAACTATTTTGAAACGATAATTTTCATAATAAACAAAATTTTGTGAATAGTATGAAAATTGTAGTTCATAAATTTAATTAATTAGATCGCATATTTCATTTATTAGTTCACTATTCTTAAATGATAATTTTAGTTATAAAAAAAATTGTGTGACTCACATAAAAAATTTAGTTCACGAAGTGATTAGATCACATGTTTTAGGTATTATTTCACTATTCTTAAACGAAAATTTTATTAATTGATAAAATTGTGTGATTGATATAAAAATTTAATTTAAAATTTAAAATGACGCGACCACTATTTTTACACATTAATTCATTATTATTGTTGAACAAAATTTTAAAAGTAATTAAATTTTAATTTATTAACTCTTTAATGACTTCTACTAATACCGGTATAATCTGAAGAAACTCCATCACTAACTGTGGTGAACGGCAGCAGACGCGGTATCATTGCCTCATGAACAGCAGTAGACGCGTCTGCAATAACCTCTACATCGCCCTTTTGATCGTCACTGATATGAATCTTCTTGCAAAAATTATGAATTGTACAATTAAAATCTTTGACCGAATGAAAGAATCTCGCAAACCCTCGATTTGGCCCATTGGCGGATCCACCCGCTCGCCCGGTGAAGGTAGGCTATACTGTTCATCTCAGCCTCCGCCAGCCCCGCCCAGCCCCCGCCAGGATCCAGCCCTAGTTCCGCCACTGATTCCCGGCTTGAACAAAATGGTCCCCTAATATTTACTCTCTTTTCTTTTACTCCTCTTGTCGCAGGCGATACAGAACAAACCAACGCCGTTAGATCAAATCGGTTACTTTGCAATTTCTCTCAGTCCTCTCAACCAACGCCGTTAGATCAATGTCCCACGGTAAGAATAGGCTACTTCTCAACTTTACTTTACTTTTGTTTTTTATTTATGTTAGAGCAAATCCAACAACTTTCCTATACTCCATCCGTTTCTTTAACAATGGCACACTTTTCTTTTTGGGTTGTTTCTTTTATATTGACACACTTTCCATTTTTGATAAGATTCTTTCAGTTTTATCCACTCATTCTATTTTTTACATTCTACCTTCAATTTCATCCACTCATTTTCTTTTCCTAATATCAAGCACCTACACCTAGTGTGTCATTGTTAAAGAAACGGAGGGAGTAACAGAGATTTTTCATTTATTATAGGGATTTTGCATGATTTTTCATCTCCACCATCTTCCCTATCTCATTGATGTGATGAGGGAGAAGACTTTTTCCCTATATTTGTAGAAAGAGAAAAGGATTATAGGAAATGGAAATTTAACGCAATTCCAATTGAATGCATCAAATCATAACACAAATTCATTTTTATATTAAAATTTTAAGTCTCATATTTCCCTCATTCTTCCGTTCCTACTAAAAAGTACCTTCGACTTCCAAAACTTTTTTAGAGAAAACTAATACAATCTCAAACTCATATGGGATGCATATTTATATTTGGGATATGTACATTTATAACCCTGACTTTAGGCTGAAAGTGTCAATATAACCCTGCAATCTCAGAAAGTGCAAAAATAACCCTAA
>JAULKK010327854.1:0-11057 GCA_032355705.1 Rubia peregrina | reverse complement strand
TGGATATAAAATTATTTAATCATATTCTATAGGAAATGAGGAATTATAATCAATACGTTACCCAAAAAGTTGATGCAGTTGGCAGGTGAAGGATAAGTCCTTTGCAGAAAATGGTGGCACTTTGCGGATGATGGCGTATAGTTGTGATGCAGATGTTCTTGATGAATATGTTCAAATTGGTGAGAGTACCGTAATTGAAAGCCTTAAACATTTTTATGATGCTGTAATAAATATTTTTAAAGGAGAGTATCTGAGGAGAACGAATGAGAGGGATGTTGAAAGGTTACTTAAAGAAGCGGAGGAATGGGGTTTTCCTGGAATACTTGGAAGTCTTGATTGTATGCACTGGCAGTGGAAATATTGTCCCACGGCTTGGCACGGTACTCATACGAGTGGATTTAAGAAAACTCCAACTCTAATCCTTGAAGTTGTGGCATCAAAAAACCTATGGATTTGGCATACTTTCTTTGGTATGACATGTACAAAAATGATACTAATGTTCTCAATAGGTCCCCGTTGTTTGATGATCTCGTAAATGGTATTGCACCACCATGCCGTTATGAGGTTAATGGTCATGAGTATGATATGGGATATTATTTATTAGATGGGATTTATCCGTCGTATGCAACTCTAATCCAATCAATATCATCGCCTAATTCTGAAAAAGAAAAGTTGTTCGCAATATGTCAAGAGCCCGTGAGAAAAGATGTAAAAAAGCATTTGGAGTGTTACAAAGTAGATGGCACATTGTGAAAGGACCAACACGTATGTGGAATGTCAAGAATCTTGGAAAGATTATGTAGACATGTATCACATTGCATAATATGATCATTGAAAGTGAGAATCATAAAGGAATCAACCCTGCAGACTGGGATCCTCATGTGGAAGAAAAGATTGATGATATGAATTTAGAGCACGGCTACTCCACTATCGTCTCTAAAATGATCAAGCCACTTAAAGAAGTACAGAGTACAAACATCCACAGAGACTTAAAGAATGATTTCATTAACCACTTGTGGGATAGACAGGTGCTGCATAAGTTTAATTAGTTTTCTTCATATATGGAGGCTATAGTAGTATTTTTTTTTCTTATGCCGTTTTAAAACTAGAGTTGAAAATTGTACTCTTTCAGTTTTGTTATTCATTTTTTAAGGAATTTTGTTTTAGTGCTACTCATGAAATTAGAAGGCTGAACTTAAGAAACTACAAGATTTTGTTCCATCTAATTGCACCTAGAAGATTCACTGTGTTTGCCTTCTCTTATTTTTCTTGCGACATGTATTTGTAGTTCATATTTTTGTTTCATCTTCATTTTTTTATTGAATCTTCAGGTTGCAATGAAGAATGAGAAAAGAAGCAAGTATTTACCTGCTATATGGTAAAAAGATTCTTTGGTTATGTAGTATTTACTTTTTTGCTAACTTGAAGAATGATTTTGAATGCATACTTCATGCTTTTTTGGTTTTCTTTTTTTTAAAGCCACCGCAGTTCCACTACATATTTTGAATGCTTACTTCCTGATTTTGAATGCTTATTTTCAGAGCCACCGCAGTTCCACAACATATGATCCTAAAAGCTAGTACCTCTTTGATGATCAGTCTTCACACCATCTGGATCAACATTTGAAGTGGCAGAGGACCCTTCTTCTAAGTCAATAACTTTACTAATGTGCTGGCACAAGCTGAGGAAATCCATCCACTATAGGATTAGGCACCCCAATGGAGTCACTGATCAAAAAAAAATTCTCACATAATCTTAATGGTTGTTTTGAGAGAGGGCAGCCCAGTATCTCTAACAAGGTCTTGCTGATACTTGCACCAGCTTCTTTTAAAAGCACTGTCCCATAAGGTTTTCTTACTTCCTGCTATTTTCTTATGAAGTACCATAATAAAATACGTTCTAAAGCATGAATGACAACGACACTGCATAATAAATTACGTTTAAGTTGTAGGGAAAGAGAGGAATAAATTATGAAAGTTGCAGAATCGAGTTCCAAGGTCTTCTAAAAAACAATGAATTCATCTTTATCACTAACTATTTTCTTCATATCAAATGCAAAAAACAACGAATTCATCTTTATCGAGTTCCAAGTTCTTCTTAAAAAATGAATTCATCTTTAATCATACCTAATACATCCAGTGCTTATCAAGCAATTAAAGAAATGATTTCTAGATGATCATGCTTATTTGCTAACCATGCTAACTACTGGTAATTGCATGAATGGTTATTAATTTGTCTAAACAAGAGAGGTTTTGGAATATAAAGTGGATTCCCCTGCACCCCAAAAATCTGGAACTAATGTTTATACAAAATCAGTGCTAATGTTTCTGCTACAATTAGGCCAATCTGGTGCTAATACTAACCAACAAAACTAGATCATGCTGCACACTAAAACTGTTGTCAGGTTGTGGAAAATCTGGGCCTCATCTCAGTTAGGAAAACATGTCTCTATAATTATTTACAACTTCCATAAGAGTTATGCACTTACACACTTAAACAACATTGTCAAGTGTCGACTTAATGAGCTAACAACCCTTAACCATCAAAAGTTAGGAAATACATTGAATCTAAAAATTGCTAATACAACATATGAGTAGATAGCCAAATTTTTACAAGCGAATTTTACGGAAAAGATGTTTGATCTCAGGAGCTTAACCCATCTTAAATTTGAAATTGCAACAACATGCCGGAAACAATTAGAACATATAACATAGCAGAATGAAATGAAAGCCTATGTTGAAGAACATGATATCAGAACATACTAATGCTTGCGTAAGTCAATCATGGAAGAATTTTATTTCCAAAAGTTGCACGAATTGCTGCAAACATAAGAATATGTACTCCAAAATATTTTTCATTGACGAAGTAGCAACAATAAATATCAAGGAACTCTATCAAAAAGTTTAGCATCATTGTAACAAACATACCAAGTAGCTTCCATGGCATCTTCGGCGGCAGCTTCAGAACAATATTAATGCACCACTTAATAATTTAAAAGCATGTTCTCTCCCAACCTTTCTCAAATGTTTCTGTCAGTTATTATTTCCCCCTCACCTACTATTCTGAACAATGATTTTCAAGCCTAGATACATTAATACTAAGTCCTCCACAGCAGAGGACCAAACCAGCTTAAATATTTTTTATCTCATTTCTTCTTCATTGGGACAATCAACACTTCCCTAGTCATGTGTCCATAATACATTCTATATAATCTAGAGTATCTTATCCATCTTGACACACTCTTATTCCTACCACATCTTTTTATATTTGAGTTCAACATATTAATCCACAGAGTTTTATTGGTCTCTTGGTTGTTTATTAAAATTTATTTGTCTAATTCTGCTGTATATTGTAATCAAAATGTAGAAATTAAACTAAACCTTTTGACAGAGCTCCTTCAGAACACTATCAAGGCACCACTTAATAAATCAGAAGCATATTCCCTCCCACTACTACTGGGTAGCTTCTTTTACCAAAGCAATAAGTTGCATGACGTGAAGAGAGTAAGCAAAAATGGTAAAAATTTCTCAGCAGTGATAACAACACATAAAATTACTCAGAAAAGCATGTATGCACAGGATTAGTGGTATATTTAATCACCCTAAATTATTGCAACAAAGATTTCCAAGCAGATAAATGAGTATGATTTTAGAAATCTTAAGTTCATATTTTACCCAAGAAGATCAGAAAAAAACAAAAACCTTGAAGATCGAATTCGGTACCTCAAGAAATAAAAAGTGACTACAAGGCGCGGCTGGTCTCGATCGATTCTCGGTGTCGATCAAAAACTTGCAGTCTCATGTACAACATTGATATTACAATCTGCGGGTCACATAAATCATTAGTTAACTCAAAAACGATAACAACCGATGTAGACCTTAATGAAATCCTTGTTCGTGTAATTCAAGGAAAAGAAAACCTACGTCTCAATGATAACAATTGGGAATTTTAGATGAGGAATCGAAATCGTGGGAAGAAGAAATAAAGAATTTGTAATCCAAAAAACCACAAAATTTGAATTACCCGCTCAATTTTTTGGCTGATTTGGCAAAGCGCGGCTTTCAATTTCACCCTCTGAGAGCATCTCCAATGCATGAATTAATTTCGTAAAAGTTGATTGGCACGTCATCACGATAGACTCTCAGTCTTAAAATACATCTCCAATACAACAGTCAATGATAGGCGTCAATCTTATGTGGCGTAAATTTTAAAAGACCCCTTCAAATAGAGCTTCTATTCTTTGAAGCTCAAAATGAGGCCGTCAATATATCACCATATTTAATTTTGGCCAAAATTTTCATTTTTATACATTTTCATTAAATTCCTAACCATTTAACTGTTAACACGTCATATTAAAGTTGTAGTTTCGACGATAGCATTGGAGATCAAAATTTAAAGAATACCGTCAATCAATTTTATTTCATTACGTCACATTGAATCTCTAATCAAATTCTGACATGTGGAATCAAAATATATGGAAGACCCCCTTACCATTAGAGATGCTCTGAGAATAGAGTCTCACTTCGACGGGGTCGGTCAATTTGCCTATAAGTATCCAATTTGTCTATCTTCTGTTTAGGCTCAATAATAATCAGGATAGACACATTGTGAGTGTGGATTAATCTTTTGAGTCTAATATGTGAACCAGCAATACCTCTAGCATTCCATGAGCATATTTTAACATTCATTGATTGATTTTGCCTTAGCTTTCAAGCGTGTTACAACCATATTAGGAGTTTTAAAATAACTTTTAGGTGGGTCCGGAGGCTTACCTACTTCAGGTGTCTTACCCACATTTATGTCCTGTTCTGAGGCTTTGTTGCTGGGATTATGTGGATGTACCATCATTTCCACTGATGATTGCTGACCAACATCCTTTTCTGGTGAGTATGTAGGCGTGTGTGCAGATTCATCCTCTTCCGCTGCATCCCTCTTTGTATCCTACGGAAAAATCATTGTGATTAGTTTGCTGTGAAAATGTTTTAAACTAGAAAAGATAAATGATTTTCCAGTTGTGTCCTCATTGACAATATGATGTTGTTTAGTGCAAAGATCATCCACTGATCTCCAGTTATCATGATTTCTTTTTGTTGAATCCTTGTGACTGAGACTAGTTGCCCCTTGGTTGGGCTAACAGAGTGCCTCTTGACCATTCTCCATTCCGTTTGCTGAATGTTCCTGCCTCTGAAGTGGGGTCTAGATTGTTTTGAAGCTGATTCAGCTGGCAGATTTGGTTGAATCACCTCAACTACATCCTGGAATATGTTATCCTCTACATGTTCAGTATTATGCTCCCTGGCAATGCTATTGACTAGGTCAGGGATTGGAGGATGCTGCATCTATGCTGCATCTAGGCTTCAACTGGCTTGGCAGTCTTACGTTTACCACAATCTGCAGCTTGGTGTCCAATCTTTAGGCATTTTAAGCAGTGGGCTGGATGATCTTCATATTTAATCTGGTACCATTTATTATCCCTCTGCGAACCAAGTCTAATCCTATCCGGGAAGTTTCCAGTAAGGTCCATCTCTACACACAGCCTTATCGTGGAAGGTCTTGTGTGGTTAATTGTTGGCTGGCCTGCGAAAATCAACTCTTCCAGCCTGCTAGCAATAAGGGGGATTGAGTCTTTATGCAAGTAGTATGCCGGTGGGAACTCGACGGTAAGCCAGATAGGGACAAGAGGGGGCTCTTCTTGTACAATTTTTCCCGTCCATTTAAGCACCTTTAGGACCGTTCCACCCAGGTTCTAGTTTCTCTTAATCCAGCATCGCTGAATATCTTCTTCCAGGTTGAATTTGATGAAGACATGTCTTCGATCTAGTGCTGTGATTGTTGCTTCCCGTTTGAAACTAATTCTCTTGAATTGATGGCGGATGAACTCCAGTGACGGTCTTGCTCTCGGAAATTTGCCGATTAGGTTTTGCTTGAATGGTTCTGAGAGGTGTTCGATTTCGTCATCGTTAAATAGCACTGCGATTTTGCCTTTGAATTCAGTTACAGGGTTGAGAGTGAGTGTTGATGGGCTAGGGATTGGGTTCTGAGTTAGGGCTGATTTGTACGAGATCGGCGGACTCACGCCAATAGGTGGAGCCACCATAGCCACGGTGGCGTGAGAGGCGTTAGAGACAGGAAATGGCCGTTGAAAAAAAAGGGAAGAGGGAAAATGTGATGTTGACTAAAATTTAGTCTAAAAGGTTATAGAGAAGTAGGAGAGGGTCAGTGAGAAGGAGGAGTATGGGAAGAAAAGTACTATTGATACAGGTTTAACACGACCAGTAAAGTAGCACGGCCAGTAATATTGATTTCCTTGAAGATTGACGTGACCAGATTTAGATTAGGATATATTGTATTTGGGTATTTTAGTTGGACATGGTTTTAGTTTCCTTAAGCTGCCATGAAATTGATTCAGATTCGGATTGTGATTAGTTTTCCATGTAGCCGAAATTCTCCTTTATTTAAAGAGAAGAATGGCCGATAATTACACAACTTTTATCAATTATATGCACACTTTTGAGACATTGTCGTAATCTTCATTTTTGATTAAACCTACGGGTTATTTAAGTTTCAATATATCCTTTATATTCGTACCCTGTGGGCTAGACATTTATAGAGACACCTTGTAAGTGTACCATGCAGGCTAGACGCTTAGAAATGGAGTTGAGTGTACCCTGCGGGCTAGACGCTGCAATTCGCGTGACTCGGATGATTGGGTGAGATTTCCATCTCAGTTAAAGATCCAATATTCCGCAATCAAGAGTTTTCGCAAGGATATTCATATCATTACATCTTTTAGATGGTATAAAGATGTCTTTCTTAGTAGAGTTTTAAACCTCCCAGAAGCTAATAGCAGTTTCTGGAAGGTCAGATTTGTTGTTGGACTTCCCTCTCTTTTCGCTGAAAAGATTAAGAAAAGTTTAAGGAGAGAATCAGGAAGTTCTCAGATCCAATGGGATCTTTATTCCTATGTTCAATTAATAGGAAAATTTATGGAAGAGGTCTTAGCTCTCTGTAATGATTTAAAATTACAAAAACAATTAAGAAAGCATAGGTTGCTAGAAAAGACTCAATTAGGAGAATTCTGCCAACAATTTGCTTTTGATCAACCATCCTCTTCTCAGCCAGTGGTAAAAAAGAGGTGATATAAAGAAAAACCCCATAAAATGGATTATTATAAGAAATACAAATCCGATTCTTATAAAAAAATATGCTACTAAAAGAAGAGCAAAAAATGAAAGAAAGGGCTATGTCCCTAAGAGACAAAAAGTCACCCACTTGCTATGCTTGTGGAGAAAAGGGTCCTTATGCAAATAGGTGTAATAAGAAAAAGGATAAAATTATATCCTTAAATATAGATGAAGATATTAAAAATGGTTTCTTCCTATGATGATTCAGACCACTCTGAGGAACTCATAAGCTCCTCTAATTATGAGGATGTTTATTCGTCTACAGAGGAAGAAGAAAATCACTGTCCTTGCTCTTCAAAAGATAACTGTCAAGTTATCAAGAGTAAAGAGGGAAAAAATGATGAGTTTTATAAACTCCAAGCACAATTCTCTGAATTCAAAATTAATGTTATAAATGGTGAAGAAGTTAGTTATCTCCTAGAAAATATCCAGGATAATGCTCAAAGAGCTAAATTCCTAGAAGCTCTATACAAAGCCCAGGAGAAGGAAAAACCTAATAGGATTCCTTCAAAAATTAAAACAAAAATTGATCCTCCTCATAATTTCTCAGCTATTGTAGAAGAACTACAGAGAAAAGGAGTCAGAACGGCCCTATTACCGTTCACGACTTAAAAATAGAGATCAATGAAGTTTCTTTACTACAAAATCAACAAATTGTTCTAAAAATGGGATTATAATCCTTGAATCAGGACAGGTAAGTAATACGCCTGATATACCGTCCACTCCTTATCCAGTGGAGGAAAATGATTTTGTGGGAACAATAAAATTGTATTCCAATTATAAATAGATTACCCAAATCAATTTATTAATTGATAAAACTACAATTTACAAAATACTCACGCTCTAATAGATTCAGGAGCATATTTTAATTGTATTTGAGAAGGTTTGATTCCAACAAAATATTTTGTCAAAACCACTCGGAAAATAACAGGTGCAAATGGAGGTAATTTACAAGTTTCTTATAAATTGCCGATGCCTATATTTGTCATGATAAGGTATGTATTGAACAAACTTTTGTTCTAGTAAGAAAATTGGCAAATGATATTATTCTTAGGCTACCATTTATTAATGGGTTAATTCCTTTAAACCGTATTGATGAAAAGAGTTTCTCAGGATCATATCAGGGGAAAACCATTACATTCCATTTGATTCCAGATTATAAGAATAATGATATACTTCTCTTGTGCAAAATATTAAAAAAATTATGCTATTTGCAACAAGACTTAATGACTTTCAATATTATTGATCAATTGTAAAATCTAAATTACAGGATAAGATTAAAAGTATTGAACATGATTTTCAATCTCCATTTGCAATGATTTACCTAATGTTTTTTGGGATAGAAAGAAACATATTGTTTCTCTTCCTTATGAAGCCTTGTCAAATAAGCAAGGAATATTTAGAAATTTACAAAAAATAAATTTCCTATTTAATAGAAAAAGGATTAATATGTCCTTCTGGTTCCCCTTGGAGTTGCACTGCATTCTATGTTGATAAGCACCGTGAGCAGGAGCGTGGAATTCCAAGATTGGTAATTAATTATAAACCTTTAAACAAAGTTTTGGAATGGATTAAGTATCCAATACCTAATAAAAAATATTTATTGGATAGATTATATCAATCCAATATATTTTCAAAATTTGATTTAAAATCAGAATTTTGGCAGATTCAGATTAATAAATCTGACATAAATAAAACTTCTTTCACATTACAATTTGGACATTAAGAATGGAATGTAATACCTTTTGGATTAAAAAATGCCCCTGCTGAATTTCAACATATCATGAATGATATTTTGAATCCTTATAGTGATTTTATCATTGTTTATATTGATGATATTTTGATATTTTTTAAAAACATTCAAGAGCACATAAAACATCTTGAAATTTTTAAAAAATTGAGTGGTTTGGTCATATCCAAATCAAAAATGCTTATTTTCGAAACAGAAAATAAGTTTTTCAGTCTGTCATCACAAGGAGTATAGCATTTGCTTCAAAATTTCCTGATGAGATTCTTGACAAAACTCAGTTACAAAGGTTTTTGAGAAGCCGAAATTATATTTCAGCTTATCTTTGGATGCAGCTGTCTTATATGACAGACTGAAAAAATCTGCCACACTATGGTCTGAATTTCACACCAAAGCAGTTCAAAAGATAAAAAAGAATGTTCAAGCTTTGCCATGTCTTATGCTTGCAAACCCAAATTAGGGAAAGGTTATTGAAACTGATGCTTCTGATATTTGTTATGGAGGAATTTTTAAACAGATAAATCCCCATACTAAGCAGGAGTATTTGGTTAGATATTATTCTAGCAAATGGACTAATAGTTAAATGAATTACACTACTATAGCTAAAGAAATTCTTGCTATAGTTAATTGTGTCCTAAAATTCCAGAAACGTCTTTACAATATAAAGTTCTTAATAAGAACAAACTGCAATGCAGCCAAGTTCATGTTTCAAAAAGATTTTAAGCATGGCGTTTCCAAACAAATGTTTGCAAGATGGCAGGCCTATTTGGCATTTGATTTTGAAATTCAATATCTTAAGGGAAAAGAAAACTCATTGCCAGATTTTCTAACCTGTGAATACTTGCAGGTATAACCACATGCATCCCATGTGGACTACACCTAATCCTAATAGGGGTAAAGGCAGAGGCAGAGACAGAGGCTCTGGCTAAAGCCGAGGCAAAAGAGGGAGTAATACTCCACAAACTCCTTACATCCCAAGAGTTATACTCAATGACGCGGGTTCATCAACCCAACAGCAACAGGGCTCATATGCCCAAAGACTCCAAAATTTAGAGTATGGCAGAAACCAATTTTTGGTTCGATCCCATGGGGAAGTGATACTTCATTTATCTCATGAGGATAAAAATTATTTTAATGATCGATGGCTTCTGATGAACAGATATGCAGAAGTGATACTACCCTTTCAGAGAGGGAAAAGACAGGATGTATTATGAATATATCCTCACAGCAACAGGATCTGCTGATATCACTTCCTAACCTATAAAATAAACCAGGGGTGAAAAGAACTACTCAAAGTTCTATATAAGGAAGATAGTGTCTCCTTATGAGTGGGGTATTGGCCCATTCAAGTTCAAGGAATTCAAAATTCCTAGGACAGGCATAAAAATGGCCTTTAATTATCTCGATTACATCGATGCTTTTACTAATAATTTATATTATGAAAACCATAAACATGCTCACACTGGGATGATTAAGTTCAATCCAATTTTTTTTTTCAAAAATGGCCAAAATGTTCCTGGATGGATATTCCCATTATGGAATGTTATAGGACCTGATATTCAAATCCTACCAGACCCTTATATGGGTATTTACAAAGATTGGGTTCAAGTGGAACCATCTGTTACTCCCAACAATCTTTCTGATTATATTGAAGGATCAGCCTCATTGTTTTTCTTCATGCTGACAGGAATTCCATGGATATGGAAATGGGTTCCAGAAGCAGGGAAAAACTATGAAGGCATTCTTTTTTTAAAGGAAATTCCTTTCAAGGTTATGGACTAAGCTCCTCGAACCAGACAAAGAAAACCCAATGAGGAAGTATGGTTCCTCATTAGAAGAAGAATTTTTTTTGATGGAAAGTAGATTTTCATTTCACCAAAAAATTAGAGCCAACATAGAGCTTAGAACAAAGACGCCAGAAAGGTAACTACCCTTTCGGCTAGTGAGAGACCAAACAACAAATACCTCTTAGATAGGGAATAATAACCTATTACAAAGGAGCAACTGAATTAACTACTAGGTGATGTTCTTCCATTATAGCCATGTGTTGGACTTGAGGAGCCATCATTTTGCTTTGAAAAATTCTTCTGTTCCGCTCCTCCCAAATGTGGTATAAGGTGGACGCC